>PVJL010006799.1:0-67758 GCA_004026885.1 Lyroderma lyra | reverse complement strand
TGTCCTTGCATATTTAGGAATTAGACCCCATAAAGCTGATTAACAGCTCTGTACAGTGGACTTCATTATAGCTTGGAAGCTAGTTTCTCTTGTTGGGCATTCTCCAAATGTCAGTAACCATAGGTCTTTTCTTTGAGACTTGTCCAAAATTTCTGCAGGGGAGGCATGCTTTAGTCTCTTTCTGAAAGCTTTAAGGTTGGCTAGCAGTATCTGGGATTTGAGGTAGAGTAGGTTATACTAAATCTCCCATTTCAGCATGTAGACTTTAACTTAATCTCTCTGTTTTCAGTTCTTGGTGCCTTCAGTCTAGAGCCTCTCTGCCTTAGTTTCTTCAGCATAATCCTGCTTTCTATGCTGAAGTGAGAGAAGTGCACTGGCCTGACTGGTCAGAAGAGGAAAGGAGAATTAAGGGTCTAGATTATATAGACTTGCAACCAGCTTTCTCATTTGCAGCCCCACCTCTACCATAATCCTCAATATTGCCTTCAATTTCTGAGAATATCAGAGGTTGCTACTTATTGGTGTCTCTTTTAGCAGTTACTTAGTTTTTAGTTTTCTCTGTTCTGGGTAGTCAGTTACCACTTGTCCATCTGCTTTTTATTTTTTCATACTTTCACGATATGTTTCTCCTATCATTGGCTATTGTCTCTTCTCCCATTCTTATTTTCTTTATGGGTTTAAAAAACTTTCTTGCCTTTTTGTCATTTTAGTTGGGTTTTTGGAGAGAGCAGATATAAATGCATATATATTCAATCCTGTGTAATTTGTTGTAATCATATTCCCTTTGGAAAAATTTCTGGTTAGGGTAAGTTATCGATATGGCAGAAGTATATTTTTACATGTACATTTGTGCAACAGGGTAGAGGTGCATTTTAGAGGCATCTAAGGGGAGAGAATAGACTTAATTTCTTCATGTAAATTCTTAAATTCTTCAGTAACTTAGCAGCAAGTCATTTTGGACATTCTGTCTGGTTATAACAAGAATTACTCTGTTCTAGGGAAGATACGGATGAAGTAGGTGTCTAAATAAGGGTATATTCAGGTGGGTGTCTAAATAGTCCACCTGAGAAATCTTTATTTTCTTCTTTAGGATGATTTTTTGGTACATAATAAGCATATATTCATTTCATAACTTTTAAAAGTAAAGTTATTAAAACCTAAAAACTTATATTCTACCTATGCAACAATAGAAGGATGTACAGAGGAAAGGACAATCGATCTGGTTTTTGGGAGGCATAGATAGGAGTATCAGGAATGCTTACATGAATGTTACAGTTGAGCTCAGTCTTGAAGGCTGAACTTGAAGGAGTTAGCCAGATTGGGAGAATGTGGGTAAAATGAAGCCCCAGTTGGGAGAAGGGAGCATGTTTCCTACAGTGGGCACAGTATGGGTAACCTGCTGGGACATTTTTTCACTGGTTATTCATTTTGTCTTACAGTTTCAGCTTCCTCTTCTATACATACTTTAGCCAGAGTCTATAAAGAGTTTAAGAAAAAAACAGCAAACCGTCTTTTCAAATCATCATCTTTTTCAGTTCCTTTTCTTTTTATAGCTCAAATTCTTGAAAACAAAAAAGCTGTTCTTTATTCCACTTCCCCATTTCTAATGATTTGTTATGTATTTCTCACTAGGCTGTAAACTAAGAGGCTTTATTGGTTTTCTTCACTAACACCCCCTGACCCTATCACAGGTGCTGGCACAGAGCAGACACGCAATGTTTAGTAACTTGTCTGCTGCGCTGATTGACACTCATCCACTTTTCCACTCCACTGAAGCGATTCTGCCAGCGATCACTCACTGTCTTTGAGTTGTCGTAGCTTTTGGTCTCCTCTGAGTCCTCAGATTTGATCATTTTCTCTTTTAGAACTCTTTTCCCCATAACTGCTGCGATTTCATTCTCTTATTTTCCACCTACCTTTCAGACTGCACATATGCAAATTCTAAACATTTCAGTGAAATTCAAACTTCTTTCCTGAATTTCAAAAATGTATCTTTATTAGCTACCGATAGGTTGTTACTTCAGAGGCAACTCAAACTTAACATGTCCCAAATTAAATCTTCATCTTTCCCTGAAACCTTGCTTCTCCTCCTTAAGTGCCCAGCTTTGTGAAGCCTCTGCAGTCACCCCAGCAGAAGCCTGGAATGTGTCTTAAACTCCTTTTTCTCCTTTTTTTTTTTTTCTATTCCTTCAGTCACCAAGATCCATCACGATAGTTATTCTTTACATTTTTGATATTCTTTCTTATCTCTATTCCTATAGCTACTATGTTATTTCCATTCTTTGTACTGCCTGTTTTGAGACTTTCATCTTTTCTTGCCTGGATTTTTTTTTTTTTACTTATTTCTGAATTGTTCATTCTGCCTCCGATCTTGAGTTGCCCCATCCTGTTGTCCTCAGTGCTGCCCCTGGTCTTTCTAAAACAGCAAATGTTACTTCCATGATTAAAACCCTTTAAAGATTCCACCTTAGGTATGGGATAAAATTCAGTATTACATACAAATTCTATATTCTCTAATTCCTGCCTGTATCTCACTCTGACCTCTGATCTCTCTATCTTAAGACTTAAGAGATAAAAATGTACTTGACTTTTATAACTGAGGATAAGTTTGTACTACTTGTCTTACAATAGGGTGGTAATTGTGATGGTAGAGAATCACCATAGTTCTGAGTTCAAAGAAGGACGGGGAAAGATAAAGAGGTAAGAAATCAAAGAATCTATTAATCACACTTCCCTCCCCACAGCCAGATTTTCACTGGGCCATAGTTTGGCTGTATTTCTACACTTTGCCAGTAGGTGCCACTATAAAATGCATACTATACTTTTACCTGAAAAATGTCTTAAAGGTTTCAGGTTACATAATTTAGTTCCCTGTTGTTCAAATGTTTAAAGTTCTGTATTTCAAGTTTATTGTACAACAACTTTTAAAGAACATTTTTATTAAAAACTATAGCTAACATACAGCATTATATCACTTTCAGGTGTACACCATAGTTATTCAACATTTATTACATATACCTAAAGAAGTGATCACCATCTGACCATCTGACATCATGTCATACCATCCCAATATTATTGACTCTATCCTCCATACTCTATATTACATCCTCATGGGTTATTTATTTTATACCTGGAAATCTGAGCCTTATTGCCCTTCATCTTTCTCCCTCTTTAAAAAATTTTCAGTTACAATTGACATTGAATATTATTATTTTTGAATGATTATCATTTATTTTAAATTCATGAACAATTTTTTAAAATGAGGTCTCATGTAAATTGAGATTTGTGCTTTTCAAAATTTAGCAGCTTCAATATTATTTTATATTTCAGGTGTACAGCATAGTGGTTAGACATTTGTATAATTTAAGAAGTGATCACCCTGTCTAATCTACTACTCACCTGCCACTACACGTAGTTATTACCATATTATTGACTATATGCACAACAACTCTTTAGTGCCAGACCTGCATTATACATTTTGGAATAAATATTACATTTATAGATAGAATATTAAATCTGGTTGAAATTATCTACTCCAAAATCTTAGTGTTACATTTTTGTCACTTAAAAATATTTCAGAAGCGTTTTTATAACTTTTATGTAGCACCTTTAATCATATTTAATTATTAGAGACATAATTTATTTTAGGAAATAGTCATCACATTCCTGAAGATAGTGAGGAAAAGCCACTCTATATAAGTAAAGGTAGTTGGTAATTACATTGAAGTATTACCAATCATTTGTATTTTTGCTTATTGTTCTCTTTTAGTCACTATGTTTTGAAACAAGCTTAGAGATTTAATTGTATTTTTTTCTCTCTCCTCGTTTTTCTTTCTGTTATTGGCCTCTAGTGTGATGCATTTCATAGTCAGGAGCTGCAGTTTACTTTCTCAGCTAAATTCTTCTATTAATGATTATCCAGAGTAGTCATAATATGTCTTCTAGGAACCCTTCCTGAATGCCTCTTTCTTCCCTTCCCTCCCCACTCAAATCCCTCTATACCTTCAGTATCTCATTGTATCAGTAATACTGATTATATGAGATAATCAGTATCATCTGATTATCTCATATAATCAATTGTGACTTCTTAAAGTTTTTGTTTTTTTTTTTTTTAATTTTGTATTGCCAGTGCCTAGCACAAATGTCTTGGTGTAATTTGAGTTAAAATTTCAGGAGTTTCTAGGCTTTAGAAGCAAGTGTTTGAATTAAGCCACTCTGTTACTAGCAGATATTTGAAGAGTTAATGGTTCAATAGAACGTAGTGAATGTATAGCAATACACTAGTCATAACAGTGGTGGTTGGGGTCAAAATACTGACCTTGACGAGTCTGAAGTACAAGTCTTATCAATTTTTTTCTAAATAAAGTACAATCAGTGGATTATAATCATCTTTAAAATTTAGCATATTGGTTCTTCTGGAAGGAATGAGAAAAGGGAGGCAAAGGTGACTTTTACCTAATATTGTTTAAAGCTTTTTGTAGGGGTCAGCGGGGTTGGAGGTTCTTTTAATTGACTAAGACACTCATATTTTATCTTGGAATCTTTCCCAAAACTCTTCCATTAGAGATTAATTCCAAGAAAAAGCACCTAATGTTAATTGTGTTTTCACTTTGGCTATGTTTCATCCAATTACTTTCTGTGATTTTAATTGAAAGTTAAGAAAAATCTAACTGGAAAAGAAAGTGCATGTATACATAAAAGAATCTTAGAGTCTTTCAGGGTTCTGATTGTGGATGTATGGCAGACTAGGTCTGCTGATTGACCCTTCCATTGACCATAATTAATAATGCTGGATAACATTTTTTTAAATGCTTCTTAAATGCATCGATGAACAGGAAAATGCAATGAAAATACAGGCCAAAAACTAGGGGAAGGAAGACAGCCAGAGAGGGAAGTCAAGAACGGAAGCCAGCTTTTGTTTTGAGGGTATTTGCTGAATTGGATGATTTGGAGAGTCTGTTCTTATAGCCACCCAAGTATGACAGGACAGAGGACAAAATCCAAGGACTGCCCAAGGTCAGGAGTCTTTTAGTATGTACCTACCCTACACAGCTATCCCCTCAGTGTAAAGTAAACTAGAATAGGGACTTTAACCTGATAATGGGTTTCTATGAAAACCTACTTAATGGTAAAATGTTTCAGCATTCTATCTAAGATTTTGAACAAGACAAGAGCTGCTCTAATAATTTCTTTTCAATGTAGTATTAGATGCCCGTTTCACTGTAGTAAGGCAAGAAAAAGGAATAGGACATATAACAATTGAAAAGGATGAAGTACCATTCTAATTGACTATATACATAGAAATCCCCAAGAATCTAAAGAAAAACTATTAAAATTAATAGTGCAGTTTATCAGCATTGCTGGGTATAAAGTCAATAAACAAAAAGCAATTGTATTTCTACACCATCACCAATAGAAAATGTGGCCAAGTATCTACTCTGCCACATAGTAAGTTGTAACCCCCAAGTGCTTTTGTATTACAGATAATAATAATAATATGGATGATAGTAAAATTATATCTTTTCTATTACCTATTAAGAACTTCAAATTGTATTTGATAGTGGTCATTTATTCAACAGACATTAATCCTTCTTCCTCACCACCTCCTTCTATGTAAAGGGGTAATATGAAAATTAGTAAAATAGAGTTCCTTTTTCAAGGAGCTATTTTTTTTCCCTGAAATGTTTCCCAAGCTTGTCTAGTCATAAGAATCCCGTGATACTTTTAAAAAAGTGCAACTATTCAGTGTCCTTCTCTGGAGATTGTGATTGACTAGGGAGGGATCTGCAGTTGATCTATTAAACAAATGCTGAATATGATAATGATGATCAGGCAAATTTCTGAGACACTGGTCTAATATACTGTCATACATTAAGTCTCTCAGCAATTTTTTTCTCACTTCTCTATTTGGACCAGCTATTTAAATGTGAGCAATTGTATTTCCAGTGATTGTTAGAGAACATGTCTTGTTCCCTAAAACATAAAGTCTGGCACTGAGGCAGTGATGAAAACTTCAGTTCATAATTTCCTTTATGCCACTATCAAATTCACAGAGAGGTTAGACAGCAGAGTTAAGGTAGAAGGTGGAGGAGCTGTGGTCTGTGCTCAGGCAGTCCGACTCCACACTCAGACCACACCGCCTTCTCTTTGACACTGTGCAGCCTTTCCAGAGATGCCTCTGGGTATGGACATCTCCCAGCTGCAAAAAAGGGCCCCCTTCTATTGTCGGACACCTCTAATTTCTTTCTTGTAATGGACCCAAATCCTTCCTTCTACATATTACTCACATTGGCTTTAGGTCTAGAGCAGGAACTACAACCCACATTCATTCAGGTTTCAGGTTGGTATAAAGAAAGTTGAATTCAGGTTTTTCAGAACACTTGTCTGTTGATTGTAGTTGGTTCAGCCTCTGATTTGCTTTAGATCAGTATTAACTAGCTTAATTTCTACTTTCATATAATAACCCTTATATTATAATGCAGTATCATGTGTTTCAGGGCATTCGCCTTTCTCCCTCAGAACAGGGTGTGCTCTTAGTCATACTGTTTAACCATTTTGAGACTCAGTTTTCCTATTTGTGACTTCAGGATAATAATACTTAGTGAATAGTTTTTTTAGATTATTGTGATTTTATTTTATTTTTTATTGTTAAATTTATTGGGGTAACATTGATTAGTAAAAATTAACGTAGGTTTCAGGTATATGATTCTACAACACATCGTCTGTGTGTTGTATTATATGTTCATCACCCAGAGTCAGTTCTCTTTCCATCACCATGTATTCGTGTCCCTGTCCCTTCTCCACCACCCCTTTCCCCCTTTCAGTTAACTTCTAAATTACTGACTATGTCCATGAGTTTTGTTTCTTTGTTGGTTGCAGTATGGATCTTGAGATCATCATGCAAAGTGAAAAGAACCAGACACACAAAAAAATAAGAACTGCATGATTTCACTCATATGTGGAACATAAAATTGAAAGCAACAATGAATTGGTTTTAAGATTAAAGTAATGTAGGATTCTACTTATTCAATGAGAAATAGCTGTTTATGTTATCTTAGTTGAATCTAAAGGTACATATTTTAAGTCTGTTGTGTGTATATATAACTACATCTGAATCTGTTGTTGTATATCATATATAACTAAGCTTTAAATTAAGGAAGAAGTAACTTACCTTGTTGAAATGACTTGTGTTTAGAAAAACATTTTAATTTTGCTTCTAATGGTTCTCATCTTTTTCTTAAATATGTTACTGCTTGATTTATAAGATCAAAGCCATATTCTTTGAAGAGTACTGATTAACTCTGAGAATTACGTTTTCAAGCTTATGAGCATAATGTCATTTTTAATACTATTATAAAGGTGATCTTATTTCTATTTTCAGCATTGCAGGGGGTCGGATAGTCTCAGTGATAAAGATGCAGTTGATTAAAGGCCACAACAGCAGGGATCCTTTTTACAAAGCAGTAGAGGAAGTTGCTCAGGATTTGGATTTGAGGATTAAAAATATTATCAGTTCTCAACAAGGAGATATAGCTGTTAGCACCACTGACATCAGTCCTGCACGGGTAATGAGCTTTTTATTTTGTATTATCCTTCTATACAAAACATTTTCTCTTCTACTTGTAGAAATGGTTTGCTATTGCTATGTAAGTCAGGAAAATGTGTTTCCTGTGTTATGTTGTTGAAAATTTAAGTTTCTTAATAGGATTATATAGGATTATGTTCGACTTGGGTAAATCATAACATCTTTGGATCAAATTGTTTGTATTTGTTAAAGTAGGACATTGGATAATCTTCAGTATCCCTTTGAGGACTACACATTTTTAATTCTTGATGGTGTTTTGTCATATTTTTCAATAATTATTCTTATAATGACAATTATTTTTCCATTATTCAGATATAAAATAGGAGCCTGGTTTTGCTGGTTCTGACCTCAGTACTAGGTACTCTGTAGAACAGCAATAGAAATGGTTTGTATTCAGCACTTTACTTTTCTTTTATAGAATTTTTCCATCTCCATGATTTCTCCTTTTCTACCTCCATTGCCAGCCCTCTGTGAATATTAGGACTTTGTATTTCCAGAACATTTACTTCTTTTCTGTTATTTTTTACATATATAATGAAATATTATCTTTAGAATATAATTTTGGAGTATGATAATCCATTTGTTGCAGTTGATTTACTGAAGTGACAGAAGTCCCTTTTCATTTGGTGATTGTGATAGCCAGTGTATGAAGAAAGATTTTTGCTTATTTTTTATTATTTATTCACAGCCCATGGGACTGTTTTTAGCTATTTTTCAATAACAATGCATGATTTTAGATTAATTTGACAAGGGAGATTCTGGGTTGTTGCTCCATGTATCCCATGTGTGTTAATCTTCCTGTGACTAGCTTGGCTCAAATGACAACCAGGTTATTACTAGAAAGTATAGCTCAGGAATTGTCATAACCCAGAGAATGAAGAGCAACTGGTTCTCCCGTTTCTTGTCAGAAGAAATAAAAATGCCAGTAACCTGGTTCTTGATTATAATGTTTGCAACCAAATCAGAAACCTTTGAAAAATACCAATAATTCTCAATGCAATTAATAGTGTCCCTATTTTACCCGTGATTTAACTGAAGCACATTGAGGTTAAGCAGCTCTCCCAGAGTGATGTAGCACATGCAACTAGTAAGGGGGTATCAAACCCAGCCAGAAATGCCTTTAGAGTTAGTTACATATAATTTTATATTATCTTATATTTTCTCGTATTCTGTCTCGTCACTGAAGTTTCCAGCTCTCCCCTTTTAATCTGCTTGTTTTGTATCTCCACTGCTATCACCTTCTTCAATTCTGGGCTATTGCAGCGTAATTTTTTATCCTGTGTCTGCATTTAGCAACATTCTTACCCTGGAATATATTTTACACATTGCCATCATTTTTCTAAAATCTAAATAGGATTGTTTTATTTCCTTGCTTAATAAATCAAGAGATTTTAACTCTGGAACCTACTGACATAACTTTCTTGCCCGATAACACAGTGCCTTCCCAGGCTCATTTCACATAACTCCCTCCCTGTTCAGTCATCTCATGCTGCCTTGTCCCTGAAAGTACCGTGCTCTCTCCTACCCCTGTCTCCTCCATGAAGCCACCCCCCGATTCTAGGGTAAATTCTTCACCACCTTCTGTGTACTTCCACTGCACCATGTGTACATTCTATTAGAAACAGCACTTAGCACTCTCTCGTTCAAGTATTGGTTATTTATTAATTGTATTGAGGAGACCATGGGTTCCTTGAGGCAGTGGTTTTTACCTTTGTAGCCTTATCTTCAATCGCAGTGCTTGGGACTTAGGTACTTTACAGTGATTACTGAATGAATGAATGTCAACTTGCTTTTCATTTTTGCATGTGAGTACATATTTACAGCCAGCCATCTGTGCGGTTGATATTCAGATCACCAGAACACCATCTCTGTTTGGTATAAGAGAGAAAAATTACACAGAGAGGTTAAGTCATGAGGCTGAAGTCACATAGCTAGATGGTAGCTAAATTTTCTGGCTTAAAGCCTGATGTCATTTTGACTGGAACCTAATGACTTCCTTTGATGATACTATTTCTTGTCTTCTTTTGTGCTTCTGGGAGTTGACAAGACTGATTTTAGTATGGCTTGAGGGAGAAATATTCCCATGCCTTAAAGCCACTTTTCATGGCCTATTTTTCATTCCTGAGACAACAGAGGAGGCAGGAGAACAGTGGCACATGAAATGGAAAAGAGTGGCTGATTGACCCAGCTGGGTTGATTATAATGTTTACTTAAAATTATTTTTTGTTCTAGCCAAAATCTTATGCCATAAACCATGGCACAGCATACTGTGGCAGAGATACTGTGAAAACTTTACTAGCTCTTTTGGATGAAGAAGCAGCCAGTGCTCCTACCAAAAACAAAGCAGAGCTTTTATATAACGATGAAAGCACCAGTCATAGTGGAACTTCTGTTCTTACACTTTTTAGGTAAGTAATGTGGAAGTTATATGTATGTGAATGTTAATTCTAGTCTATAAAGGGAATTTTTGAAAATGCACCTCATTGATTAAGAAATACATGCTATGGTAGGAAACTTGGAGACTACAGAAGAGTATGGAGAGAGAAAGCAAAAATTAGTTAAAAAGAACTTGAACCTTGGAATGTGAGGAAGTTCTATATAAAAAGGTAGTATTTTTGTGAGAGTACAGCAGGTACTTTTGGGTTTTTTTGTTCTTGTTGCTCTTGTTTTTTGCTTTGGAAATATTTAGTTGCTTTGCTATGCTTGTGAAAACTTTATTGCGTGCTTTCACTTAGCTTATCTCAGCCCTCCTAACAACCTGTGTTAATAGTATCCTCACTTTATAAGTTAAGAATTAGAGACTTGAGAGAAATATGACGTAGGTTGCCTTAGAGAGCTACGTTAGCAGGTACCGAAGATTCTTTCTCTAAAGCCCAAGGTCTCCACTCCAAGGACGATGGTTCTGCCTGAGGAAAGGAGCAAGCTGAACACCAAGCCGATGTTGGAATGGATGTTTACTAGTTCTTCCTCACATTATGAAGAAAAACACTTACTAAGTTAGCGTTGCTGTTCTGGGCAAGACATGCCTGTTCCCCAGTTTCAACAGCAATTAGGTCAAACTTGAGTAGGTTGGCGATATTTTTAATTAATGAGCATTCATTTTTAGAAATATTGAAGGTTTTAGAACAACCACTTTGAATTGTATTTAGTACATTGTAGAGAATTGTTACAAAGTCATCATACTGTTTGATCTTTTCTATTTTCTGCTTGAGCTACTTTTTAGAAATCTAATTTTACTCTAAAATTGTTCATATGCATCCATGATTACTTCATGTACTCTCTCTCCTAAGCCTCACTATCTTTCCTTTTTAAAGAGAAACTTTAATGGTCTGTTATTCAGTGTTGTCCTCTGATTCCTTTAAATCTCATCTTTTTTGTCAGCTTTCCATAATTTTTCTTTTATATCTGGACATAATATAGTTCTTCCACATTCTACATTAAAAATGCCCAAATATTTTCTTAACAGTGGAAATTTATTTTATCAATGATTTGCATATACTCTGTGTTGGAATCTCAGAAAAGGGCATAAAGAAAATGGATCTTTGTTTTTCTCCTTTTTATCTTCCATTTAATGAAATCAGCTTTTAGGTGGAAATATAAATGATTTCAATTTTCTCTCAGATTTTACTCTACCATTTTCTTAGAGAAAGTTATTTTATATTTATAGAATTTTTAAAAACAAAGTTAATCCCCACATCCATTTTATTATAGAGAGGTATTTTTCTGTATTCAATCACGTGGCCAAATGTATTTCAGTTGTTTACAGTTACCTTGGCACTTCTTCTTTTTAAAATTTATTTTGTATATTTATTTTATTGTTAAATTTATTGGAGTGACATTGGTTAGCAAAAATTACATAGGTTTCAAATGTACAATTCTATAGTGCACAG
The DNA here is from genome assembly GCA_004026885.1 of Lyroderma lyra. Classification (NCBI taxonomy): domain Eukaryota; kingdom Metazoa; phylum Chordata; class Mammalia; order Chiroptera; family Megadermatidae; genus Lyroderma; species Lyroderma lyra. The sequence goes on along the minus strand of PVJL010006799.1, from coordinate 56,283 downwards.
TGTGTTGCGGTATGTGTTCATCACCCAGAGTCAGTTCTTTCCATTACCATATATTTGACTCCCCCTCCCTCCTCTCCCAACCCCCCTTCTGCCTTGCCCCCAGGTAACCACTAAACTATTGACTGTGTCCTTGAGTTTGACAAGTACCAGGCCATGGTAAAGTGCATGTTTAATGGTCTGCATTGAAATGATAATATTAAGGACAATGTGGTATATGCATATAAGCCAATGTAAGGTTATAAACTAGTTTTTCTTAGAATAGACCATCCTTTATTTATGTAATCATCTTTTGAGTTGAAGGGGTTATGACTCTGGCTCTCTTGAGCTGAAAAGGAATTCACTGAGGAATCCATGTTTGTCTGGCTCCTAAGCACCAGAGTGGTCTTCTCCATTGTGCCCTCTCTGACTCTCCTATTTATAAAGTGTGTTTTTACCTTTTGAATTCTTCTGCTATGGCACTTGTCTTTTTATTTTGAATTTTAGTTAGGTGGATGTCTTATTTTTCTTACTGAGCCTTCAGTGTACCTGAATTCAGACTAATGAGTGAATGCACTTTCTATCTTTCATGGTATCTTATAGTACTTTACATAGAGTAGAAGCTCAAATATTTAGTGACTGAATTAAATAAGCCAATTATTAACATTTAGAACTGTCAGAATAAGAATATTAATGTTTTTATATAGCATTATAAACAACTAGATTCAGTTGTTTTTTATTCTATAACTGCTTTTGTATAGGGGAAGGGTGGAAACTAGTTTAAAAGCTACTTTGATTTATAAATTTTTGCTTTTTTTGGATGTAGATCTCCCATACAAGTGAATAATTCATCGATGAAACCCCTAAGAGAGCGCATCCATAAGTCAATGCAAGAGAAAAAACTTAAGGTACAATTTATTGTAGTGTGATGAAAGTGATAAAGGAGTGCTTTATTTATAGAAGACGTAAACATGTAAAGCTGAGCTGGACATTGTAAATATGCATTGTACATGGAACAATAGGAGTTAAGTGGAAAATGAGTTAGGACAGTTGGCATACAGAACTTCTCTTTATCTAAGCTTCGCTTATCTGCCCTTAGCTTATTCAATCCACTGGGTCTACAAAGGGAAGGAGGAGGTACCTACTATGATAAGTGTTTAATAAGTATCTGTTCAGTGAATGAAGGGGGAAATAGAGAAACATGTTTTCACATTTACATTTCTAATGTCTTAAATTGAATCTTGAGAGACTATATCATTTCAGTTTTGTTCCCTTCTGAAGATATAATGGCAGAATATAATTGTAGATTGAGATTAGGAGAACATTTGACATTGTTCAGTGACAAGAACTGTTCTTTATATTTTCATTTGGTTTGAACTACATTTTTCTGTTCTCATTTGAAATATTTGTGCCTCCAAGTGGTCAATGATGTGTTTTTCAAGACCAAAATTTTTTTGGTTTTATGTTTCAAAATGAAACTGGGTCTTAACTCATTCTTTTATTCAACATATATTTATTGAGTATCTGCTATGTGACAGGCACTCTTCTGTGGGGGCAGGGAGAATTCATTCATTTGTTCAACAAAATTTTCATGTAAAATTTAGTTGTCCTTAAATTATTAAATAATTATTCATCTTGACACAACTTTGAGAACTCTGATTTGTATGCTCTTTATATTCCCATTTGGAAAATTAGTTCCAATTAGCAAAGCTTTTGGTTACCTATTTCATCTATATAACCCAAACCCATTTAATTTATTTATATGTATCAATAATTCTTGGCTTTCTGTTTGTTATTAGTAGTTGCTAGTAATTAATACCTATGGAATACATTAAGTTTTATGCAATTTTTCTATGAATAAAGTTTGTTGGAGTTCCCTGGTGGTGTAGTGGCTTAAGCTTCGGCGCTGGCGCTGTCAACGCTGCGGCCCGAGTTCGATTCCCAGCCAGGGAACTACCCACATACCAAAAAAACAAAAAACAAAACAAAACAAAGTTTGTCAACTCTTTGTTATATTAACCATAAGCACTTGTAGTCAAGGCATGAAATTTTTTTTTAAAAAAATCTATTCTTTCAAATTGATTAGAAACAGAAGTGTAACATAAATTCTTTAATTCTTTTCTCTATTATGGATACTGAGAGATATTTTCATTTAAAGATCACTGGATAGTTTGTTAGAATTAAATAAGTCAAAATGAAAATATCTATCTGAAGAATGAGTTTGTTTTTCTTTTTAAGAAAGAGGTAAGAGTCAACTAATTACTATAAAACTGTATATAGATAGTTAATGTATAGAGAAATTTAGAAAGTTTTGGGAAGTAGAAGAGAAATTGCCTAAGCTAGTCTCATTTACAAATGAGGAGACCAAAATGGTGAGAAAGCACCTTATCCAAGATCTCATAACTACCATGAAAAATTTCATGCCGGTGTGCAAAGCCATAGTTAAAAACTAATGAGATTATAATTATATTGCTTTTGTTGTTTAATCATGGAGCTGGCCTAGTCTACATAACTATGAAACTAAATGGCAATAGAGAAATGAAGGAATTGGTGTTTATGATTATATTTTAGAGTACAGTACTCTTTATAAAGGCAAAATGTGAAAATAATTGGTTTAGCCAGGTATACAGCTGAACCATAGCCAGATACTTTTAGAATAAAAAAATAAAAAATGAAGTAGGTAATACTGCTAAGTAACTATGGAAAAGTAGTTTAAGAGCTAATTACCTTATTATCCTGTTATTTTGGCTCTTTTGGCATAGAATGTTTTTCTTTTTCTGTTTTTTTTTTTTTTTTTTTTGGTCATGGAAAGAATATATGATCTACACTTGAAATACTGTCTTGGAAAGAACACTGGAAAGGTAGAAAATATTAGGGAACTTAGAATGTTGATATTGTAGATACTTGATTGTGAAATATACATGTTATTATATGGGGCAAATTAATTTTTCTTAGATTTTTGTTACCCCATTCATATATAGAAATAGATACTTCTCTGAACACAAAATCCTATGAAACCATTATGGAAAGTATTAGCATACTCATTTTAAGTCTTCAAGTTTTATGTCTTACTGTAGCTTATTTGGAAACTTATCTATTATGGTTTAATAAATTTTCCTGTTGAAGAAATCAGAAGGTTCCTCTACAGTGTTCCCTGTTAGGAACCTAATGTTTTCTACCCATTTTTACCCCCAATTTTCAAACAATTTATACAAGTACCCTGATAACTCTTTATTAAAAGATTTTTCAAGGGGATACTTAACTCCTTATATCTCTGTAAATTAATTAGTTTTATTCATTCCAGCTTAGTTTAAATCAACTGAAAGGTTGTATATATATTATAGGTCTTTTCCTTATTTTGAATGTTAATGTTTTCCCCTATATTAGATGTGTGTCAGAATAGTCATCGGCATTAATTGACTTAATAACTTAAGTGAGCTAATCAGGAAAATACTGAATCTTTAAAACATCGAGTAGACAGGACAATGAAAATTAGGATTTAGGTAGTTTGAAGGAATAGACTGCTATAATTGTGGTACTTTTATAAGCAACCAGGCAGTCCAGTACTCATGGTGTTAGAAAATTCTTCATTAGATACCCAAGTTTAACTTCTAGGGTATGAGAAAAATCTGAGTCTATCCACATTAAAGTGGCGGATTAAATTCAACTCATAGAATTTCCCTCCCCTCAAAATGATACTTAAAATAAGTTACAAAATAGTAAAAATTAGCAAAAACTATTTACCAACAGCAAATAACAAAGATAACATAGTTACAGTAAACTTCAAAAACTATCTCCAAGGAAAGAAATAGAGTGCTTCACAGTGAAGAGGCACAATGTGACTTAGAGACTTAATCTAGCTCCGGTTCCCAGATACTATATTAGTGAGTTTACAAAACCCTGAGAATTATCACTAATATTTCCAAAACTGAGGAGCCAACTAAGCGTATGTGGTCTTGTGTTCTTTTTTTCTTTTTTCCTTACTTGTCAGAGAAATAGTAGAAGTGGCAGCTGCATTGTAATGTGGATAAAATGGGAAAACGAACCCTGGGACTTACACAATAAAGGCTCTGGCGCTAGTTACTAAATTGGGGATATTATTCACATGACCTCCTTCCATCTGAATGAAACACAGTCCCTGAGCAGGGGGGTTGAACCTTCTTACAATACACATAGTGCATAATAAGTTCTTAAAAGACAGTAGAACTCAGAAATTTTTTTCAAACTACCTATCTCCTCAGCTGAACACTCTCCTTCAGCCTCTCCCATTCCTTAGGCTACAGAAATATGAGGCATAACAATGTATGCAGACTTAAAAATGGTAACTGAGGAAATAAAATGCTCTCAGATAGGGAGGAACAAATCAAGAAATCACTCACGGCCTTGGAGGCTTCTGTTCCTAACTAGCATATAATAGGTCATAGCAGAATACCATCTCTGCTATAGCAACGGAACAAAAGGCAGACAAATTAGGGAAAAATATTTTAAAGACACAGGAAAGCTATGTAACCAAAGCAGTTTAAATAAACTGAAGATTTGGGGGAGTGGGTGAAGCTCCTCTGAGGTGAGCAGTCTCTTATCAGCTGTTTCGTTCTGTGGGGTTATTTGGCAGTTTGGAGTTTGAGCTGAGGATTGGTGTGGGTCCATATAAAGGAAAAGAACCAACAAAAATTTTAGACGTCTTGAGCAGTTGGCAATGCTTTGGAAACTTCAGGAGACCTAAATGCACACTTAGTTTACCTGCCACACATAGGCTGAATTTTGGAGCTGAGTGGAAGGCTACAGAAGCTAACTAACATCACCTGTGGTCTTTAGATGACAGGCTTTGCTTAAGGAGTGGGACCTGCCTGAAACACATGAGTTTGTGATTTTAGATAATGTTGAGAAGGCTGTCTCCTTCTCAGGATATTTGTTATTAATACATTTGGAACTGAAGTGAGAGGGAAGGCCAAAGACCTCAATGCAAAACCTCTGAAGGGTAGACTGAATCCCCAAGACATCGAAGTCAGAGGTTATAAAGCTACACAAGGCTCTCAGATGAAAGCCTGGGAGGGACATTCCCAAGGAAGAAGTAAGAGCCAGAAGTCGAACAAGAATTAATGACAATAGCAGCTGAGCTCTAACCCAGCTCAGTCCCTGCCTGCATTGAGGTTATCAGCCCTTCAAGGTGTCTGCCTAAGAGAGACAAGGGGAAACCCTTCCTGATCAAAGGCTCTTCATCTGCGGCCTCTACACTTCCTTTATGTACGATATCCAGCATGAACTAAAATATATTTGACATGAAAAGAATGAGGAAGATTTGTACTTTAATCAAGAGAATAGAAAAACTAACAATAGAGAGACTCATAAATGATCCAGATACTAGAATTAGCTGGGAAGGAATTAAAAATTTTTCAACATGCAAAAGCAATTAGAGGAAAAGATGGGCAAAATAGATGAACACTTTAGGCATCCCAAGAAGGAATTAAAATCTATCGAACAGAACCAAACAAATATTCCAGAACTGTAAAAATATTATCTAAAAATCACAAACTCATTAGATGAGTTTAATAGTTGACTGGGCATAGCATTAGGTAGCACAAGTGGACTTGAAGATAGGTCATTAGGAAAATCTCCAAACTAAAGCAAAGAGAGAATAAAGACTAAAAAAGCAAAAGAAAAGAACAAGACACAGAAAAAGTAACATATGCCTAATTAGAGTGCCAGAATGAGGGGAGAAAATAGGATGCGAATAGTATTTGAGGACATAACGATTATAATTTTTTCCAAAGCTTAGTTGGTCCTTTCACATCAGGTAGGAGTTAGAAGACTTGGGGACAGCTGCAGGGTTTCTTTTACTAATACAAAGTTGCATATCGGTTTTGCTATTATATTGTGGACCCAACGAACATGAAAATGTCCCAGAATCCTTTGAGAATTCACTTACAGCACATAAATTCTCACAGGACATAGATTGTAAAGCTTTGTTCTAGACCAGTGCTCTCTAATAGAATTTCTATGAAATGGTCTGTGTTTGTGCTAATACTGTAGGTGCTAGTCATATTTGGCTACTGAATACTTGAAATGTGGCTACTGCAACTGAGGAACTGGATTTTTAATTTTAATTAACTACCATGTGGCTAGCATATTAAACATTTGCAGTTTTAGTGGAGTAGAGATACCCACAAATGCAATAACTAGAGACTCATAATAAGTAGAGGAAATGGTGCTCTGACCATGAAAAATTAGAATAAATATTATAGGAATTAAATAGGCAGAGGGAATGGAAAAGAGTATTTCAGGTTGCACAAACAACTTGATGAAAGTATTAGATTGCCTTACTAGTATGAAGTGACTGTGTACTGGGTAGTTGTACAAAGCACGTGAGTAAATATTGTGGGACAAGGTTAAGGAACATGTGGCTTTTGTGGCTATAAGGAACAGTTATTTTTTTTGTCAGGGTTATTGTAAGGACAGGTGCATGAGAACCAGGGAAAAGCAGGATATTTAAGAACTTGAAAGAAACAATGAATATAATGGAGCTTAAGGACTTCAGTTGCATGGTTCTCTGTGTTTATATATGACTTAGCTTTTCTCTGCATGTGTTCTTCTCTCTTGTTTCTATACCAAATGGGTTCATTACTGAACAGAGTAGCATTTACTCTACATGTTTTTCTGTCTCAAAGCTTTTGTCCTGACAGTGATTTAGCCATTCTTTGCTAGTCTACTTCTCTCATTTCTGTATCACATGGTTTCCTGTCTCTCTATTAGAGTAGAATCTACTCTCCACACCTTTTTCTACCTTCAAGCTTTTGTTTACTCATGTTTCTGTTTCCTCATACCTTCCACTTGCATACACCTGTTGTAGTCTGTTCAAATTTTACTTAATTCATTCAGCAAACATGTATTAAATACCTCCTGGATACCACACTCTGTCCTAGGCACTAGAGATACATCAGTGAACAAAACAGACAAAAACCCCTGCTCTCATGGACAAACCTTGCCCAAATATTTGTGGGAACTAGAGTGCTAGAATATAAATGGAAGCACCTGACCTACCCCTACATCCCTTCAACCCTGGTTCTGTTCCATACTCTTAGGGACACTCTACCAAGAGGTGTACACACCCCACTCCTCAAAACCCTTGCCATGCACAGTCAGCCCTTGAGCCTAGAGAAAAAGGCCAGTGCTAAGCCCAGAGCCGAGCACAGTTTGAGCAGGGAATTCTGGGGTCCCAGGTACTGGGAACAGGATCTAAAAGGGGAGTTATGGTCTCCTAATGGGCATGTCCAAGGCCCTCTGACTGCCTCTCCCTGGGGGGATGGGAGGGCAGGAGAGCCAGGGCAGGCCGCTAGTTAATTGCCAAACTAAGGGTTTTGCTCACGGAGCTTAGATTTTAGTTGGGAGAGGCAGACAATGAACAAAACAAACAAGTGAATTAAATGGTGTATTAGAAGGTTATCATGCTGTGGAGGGAAACAGCTGGGGAGGAGAATATGGAGAGTGTGTTCCTTTCGGAATGTTTTGGTTTTAAATAGGATGATCAGTAGAGGTCTCTTTCAGAAGCCTGACATTTAAGCAAAGACTTTAAGGGAGTGAGTGCCATTTTTCATTAGAATGAAAATGGGATGTTTGTATTAGACTGATCTAGAAATTCAATTAGAAATTGAATTTATTTTGGCTGAAGTAATGAGGTTGGGATTTATTGAGTATCTACTGTGTCAAGTGTTATACTATACAAGTGTTTTATATCCTTCATCCTGATGAATCCTTGCTCGATTCCAGAAGGCATAATTTTTCAGACCATACAGCCAGTAAGTAACAGAGCAAGGTTTTGTATTCAGGTGTAAAAGTTTATGTTAAAAGAAAAGTTTATGTTCCTAAGGAGTAAATAAAGGCATAGTGATTATAATGAGTCATTAAAAAGGTAATTCTACTACTTAAGTAGAAAATATTATCTTTCTACTATTGAACAAAGTAAATGAAGTTTCACTGATGAATAAGTGAGTCATTTGATATATTTATAAATTCATATGCCAGAAGGATAGCAAATCTATTCTTTTGAAAATATGATAATGTAAGAATGAATAGATAAATTTAGAGTATTTTAGCTACATACTTAATAGAAAAGAATATTTTTATTTTCAAATTTGTTTAATCTATCAGTATAATGAGTGCTTAGAACTTTTTTTTTTTTATTAATACAGCTAACTCTAAGAGTGTCTGTAACTTTTCAGTGTTTTTGACTCATTCGTTTTAATTTAACTGGAGTCAAGCTTTCCTATGTGAAGTACTATTTTCCTCAAACTGGAAACCTACTAATAATTTCAATTTAAAAAGAGCTTGTGGCAAAAGGACTTTTCCAATTCTTGGCAAGTTTGAAGTTCATTGCAATTTTACTGTGGATAGAAATCTTTCCAAAGGGGGGGAAATCACTCTACAAAGGAAAACTTTCAATCCTTTTCTCTCATGTGACTTGAACATAAAATGATTTTAACAGCCATGTATGAATCTGGACATTATTCTTAGTTGTTTAGTACTTCAAAAGCACTTTCAAGAGGGAATTGTTTTGCTTATTTGTGATTCCAAATCAAATACACAGAGAGATTTGGAAGATTTGCAACAGGAAGTAATCTCAATTCTATGTAGCCACTAATCTTGTGCAGAAAAATTCAACTTTTATGAACAAAGGAAAAGCATTCTCTTTTAAGTTATAAATATGAGCCAATATAGCTTGTATTGTTTTAATAACTAAAACGAAGACGCTGATTTTAAGTTTATTTTTTGAGCTGCATTTCTAGAATCATTTTAGAGTTGGCCTGGTCCTGAGGAAATAATTCAGCAGATTTCTTACTCTATAGAAATATTGTCATCATATATGTTATTGTATTATTAACTGCATATTATTCATGTAGATCTCTAGAGTTTATATAGCCCTTTCATATTTTTTGTGAGATAAATATTATTCCCACTTATGTGTGGATAATTGAGAAGCGTAGAGGACTGCCCATGATCATCTAGTAAGTGATAGGGCCAGTGTTAGAAGCCAGGTATTTTGATTGCACATCTAGGGCCTTTCCCATCACATCATTGCTCTTTGGGCTGTTTTCTTAGCTGGACATTACATTGTTGGCTCCAGTCAGGTTCACAATCTATTAAAACCTCTAGATCTTTTTCATATGGTGTTTTTAAGTTAGGTTCTCCTCATACTATACATCTGTAATTGATATTTTGAACTTAAATATAGGACTTTGTTTATCCTCATTCATTTTCATCTTATTTTCTGTTTATGGTTCTAGCCTTCTGAGATCTTTTCAATCTTGATTTTGTTACTCAATTTATTTATTATTTCTTCCAGCTATGTGTCAACAGCAAATTTTATAAGTAGAATGTCTGTGATTATAGAAGCCATCCCAGAACTCTGTATACTGTATGCCTATCATATGGTTGGAATTTAATAAGTGGTAATTAATAAGCAAGTAATTTTTGTGTAGGGTAGGGAAAAGAAAACCCATATATAATCTTTTATAAAAAAAAAACAAAAACAAAACCTTTAATATAACCACTCTCATTTACTTCTTTTGGACATAAGCATTCCAAGATTACTGTGAACTGTTGTTCTCTCTTATGGTTTGATATATTTATAAATAATATTTTTTCATGGTTAATAAAGTGGTTAACTATTTTTCTTTCATATCTGAACCCATTCTCAATATTTTAAGTATCTATTGCCTTGTAACTATCGTTTTCTGGAATTTCCCTGCCTTCACTAAGGTCTGGAGAATTTCTCAGTGGGGAGCCTCAAGAAAGGAAATCTAGTTGTAGGGGGTTTGGCATTTATTTTGTGACTGTTTATATAGCAAAGAAAGGTTTTACTTAGATGTATGTTAAAAATTAATGAAGATAACACAGCTTTCTAAAGAAATCTTTATTCATGCTAAACAGGAAATTGAGAAAACATCAATTTTCTGTACTAAATAATATAATTATTATATTTTTATTTAAAGTGTTTTATGGCAGGTGCTGACGATTTTGTGGTCAGAGTCTCTCATAGATGTCATTTAGTCAGAAAGATAATAAAATTTGTCACCCTGAGAAGACTTGCTTATATGAAGCAGCTGGATGGGAAACTATTCTAATTTCTTCTAAATCATAGTCAGTGGATTTCATTGCCATTATCTTTACATATATCTTAGTGGGTTAATGCAGTGATATCTCTGAATGTATAACGTAATATGTAACTACTGAATATATAATATAAAATCATGCTGTTTAGACTTCATGACCTATATCAATAAATGTTCTGTAAGTAATCTTCAGCATAATGTAATTATACTTTGAAGTGTTAGTCCTCTTTATTTAATCATTTATTTGAAATTTAAACTTTGTCTCTTTCTGAAAAGGATTTGAGATGATTTCTGATTTGGAACAATCTCCCCATTATAGCTGGCATTACACATTGTCTGTAATTGTTGAAATTTGCATTAACTGTATAGATTACTTTGTTCTGAAATTAATTTCTGTCCCTCGAACAGCCTCTCATTTTATGTTTGCAGAATATATATCCAAAACTGCTTTCTTGGCATCTTTTTCAGTGGTTAAGAATTAAATTTAGCTTTCTGATTTTCTCCTTTTTAAGATATTTGAAGACAAATGCCAGAGTATATTTTAAATAGTCAACCTTTAAATTGCATGGTCAAGTTTTCCTGGAATGATATTTAAATCATCTTATTTTCCTAAATATTCCAAGTTTTTAATCAGTAATGTCTTTTAGTCACCATTTTATTAAATCTTTCAGTTTATATCTTTGATAATTTTCTATTTTCTTTTCTTTTGCCCTCTCTTAGTTCTCTTTTTCATCTGAGCATTTCTCTCTTCCTCAGTTTCTCTAATTTCTTGAATTGCATGTTATTTTTTTCCTGAAAGTTATACTCCATAATTCTGAGGATGAAGAACTTGTATGTTTTTAGGACTGTGTATATCATGTATATTATCATTAAACTTATAAAACTCACTTTCTAAAGCAGCTCAGAAATAGGAATGTATAAGAAAGACCTCTGAAGAGTCTAAAATTGATCTTTCTAAATTATTACAAAAATATGAAAAATATACATAAAACTGGTATTACTGAAATGAATATAAATGCTAATTGTAGCAATGAATGAATTTGCAAACTTTGAAACATCAAAGGTTAAAAGTTCCCAATGAATAGTGGAATTTTTAAGGGAAATTTTTATGGTATCTTGATTACTACAGAATGTATTTTTATCTAAGATGAAAAATTAATAAAAATAAGGAATAAATTGCATATTTTCTTCTTTCTTCCTATTACCAGATGAAGCAAACCTTAATTAGATCCCAGTTTTCTTGTACTTATAAAGATGACTGCCTGATAAACAGGAATACATGGAGTAATGTTAATTCAACATCAAAGCCATTGTGTGTTCCTCACATGGAAAATGACCTTTCTGGTAATTGACCTTATTTGAGCAATTAAATAACAGTTTTATTCTAGTGTACTAATTGGTTTTAACTTAAGTAAAACTAGATTTTTTTTTTTTTGCAGAGTGTAAATTGTGAAATGCAAAGGTTTATATATCTTTAAAGATGGGTTTAAAGTAAAATCTAAGTACAGATTTATAGATAGCAATAGAACGCAGTTTTGATTTAGCTAAATATTTTTAGAAATAACTTGTAGCGTTTATGGATTGTCAGCCTTCAATAAAAGCAAATATTTCTTTGTAGGAATGGAAATTGGTATGGTAAAATGAAAAGTAATGTGATAGTAAGGTATAGTATTTGTTAATCATGTAATAGCATTATTTGATTGCAAATTATATTTTACTGTTCTTTAGCCATTTTTAAAGTTTATTGTAAAATTCTCATGTGTAATAATGCTAAATATTATGTAATTCCTTCCTCTTTTCATCTTGCATAACAGAAGGTGTAAATTCATCTGTTGGAAGACCAACAATTGGAACAAGTTCTGGAAATGTTCATCTGGACAGAAGTAAAAATGAAAAAGTAGAAAGAAAATCAAGTAGTCAGACAGGAAATAAAAGCTCAAAAAGGAAACAGGTGGATTTAGATGATGAAAATATTCTCTGTGATAATGGAAACACACTACCTCAACATAAAAATGTTATGATACCTAAGACATCAAACGATTTGCAGAATAAATTGGATGGCAAACTAGCCAGAGTAGCAAAAAGCAACAAATGTACTGCCAAGGACAAATTGATTACCGGCCAGACCAAGTTAACTCAGTTTTTTAGACTATGACTTTATCTTTTATGTGCTACCGATTTATGTATATACAAAACGGTTCACCAAAGGCATTTACTTAATTTTTAAGAGATGAAGGTGTAAGTTGTGATGCTTTATTATTTTGATCTGGAGTGTATAAAAGATTAATGTGTTAAGCATTTAGAAGAAATACTACTAAGTCATAATTATGCATAATATTCACAAAGTTTAATGCACAGAAAGAGCATATCATTTAGGTTACCAATATCTCTTAATACTTCCTTTTAAAACGGACATTTGAAATAATACAAGTCATAGTAACATTAAGGGCTTCCCCTCCACAGGCAATTAAATGATTTTGTTTTCTTCTGAAAAGACGATGTGGGCCAACATATATCAGACTTGCCAACATGGTCGATAGACTCTTCCCAGCATACACCTGAGCACTGAAGAAAAAAAACAAAAACAACTTTAATTGTTTAAAGGACTATTATCGCTACACAAAATTTATCAGAAATAACAGAATGAATCTAGTATAGCTAATTCTGAGTAAGTCAAAATTATAACTAATTGAATGCTTTTTAATCCCACATATTTGGCAAGGATTTCTTAGTATCAAATGTCATTGAACCATGGTCTTACTTCATTTTGTTATGATTGGATCCAAATTCATTTAAACTCAGAGTTCTATTTTATGGTATTAAGAAAGAAGAATTGAATTTTAAAGGACTACTCACTGTCAAAATCTCTCCTTCCTATAGGAAATTTAGCTGAGTTTTCTTCATCCCCCATTTCTCTCTTTTCTTGTGTTGATTCAGTATTCTGAACTCCATTCTCAGCTGGAAAAGCTACAGATCCTTTTAGGGCAAGGTAAGGTTTTATAGCCAGATTCAGTGGCAGACCATGATTTAGGAAATTATGTTTGGAGCCTGCATTCTGTAAAGAAAAGGTTGATTTGTGTTTTAGCTGTCTTATTGGCAAAGGTAATGTAATATAATTGCATAATATTCTTTTTGATCAATTCAGAGATGCTCTGCACGGTTTTGCCTTTTAAAAATATCCCTTAGATACAAGGTTTTTTTGGGGAAAAACTTTTGGGTAAGAGTTTATCCATGATGAAAGAACAACATGGTATGTATGGAATTTCATCAATTGTCCTAATGCATATTGTGATTATTTGCATATATTTCTTTTCATAAAATAAAAGTATCAACTTTACTTTCACATGAGTCATAAAAATCGTTAGAATATGCATTGAAAGGAAGGACCAGTCATATTGCCACTTACCTTTGAATTTTTGTTTTCCTCATCATTCATGAAACTGCTCTCATCGTTTTTATATTGTTCCAGGGAAGGAGCGACGACTGATTTTTCTGCAGTATCTTCTTTCTGAAAGGCTTTGCCTAGCCTAAACGTATTAAATACCATGTCATCTTCTAAATTTCTTATGGACTTGGATGCTGAAGGGAAAATGCCTTGAGAAAGCAAAAAAAAAGTTAGTATTAATATGTAGGAAGAGAGACTCATTTTTGCCGTTCTTAGTTCAGTGTTTGCATAGAGTCCAACAAGTACGTGTAAAATGAAAATTTCTCAACCTGCTTCGTAAATGATTCCTACCTTTATATATTTTCCAGCTTGAATAGAAAGCACTTCAAAGATAGACTTGCATCATTTTAGAAATGACTCATCAAATAGAAGCTAACCCTTTGTATAGCTGCTAATACTTAACATTGTTTTGGTTTTAGTAGCAAATTGTTTATTTTGAGTGTGAATTTTCTCAGAAGCTGATTAAGATCCTTGATAGAATGCTCCCTGTTGAGCAGATTATAGTCTCTTGAAAATGGGTTGTTATTAAGGAGGACCACAGGAAGTCGGGCTCTCCCCATTCTCATTGTTTCCTTCTGTATTTTCTGATTAAGTAAGATATTAAAACCAGAGTTACTTCACTAAATGATGGTAAGGATAAAAGTTTTATTTACAATACTATTAATTCTGATTAAATTGAAAACTCTTCAAAAAGGATTTTCTTTCATAAATACTTACTTGATCTAGTCTTTGGTGATTAAAGTGTATATGCCTGACAGTATCAACAAAAAGTCATTCATGCTAAAATTGACCTGTCAGGTGTGTTTTATCTCTGCATTTACTAAAGGATATCACTGATATTTATTACTGAATTTAAGCAATTAATGAATGAGAAATTTATGAAAAGAAAGTTTATGTGCTCCATCAATACTAATTTTGGAAGATGAGTATGTTGTATTTTTAATTACACATTTCAGAGTTAATTTTTAACTTTGACCCCATCAAGTAAGAGAATACATTCTTTTCTATGTATTCTGGTACATATATGTAAGAGTGTTTCTAAGGTACATTTCTAGGTATTGAATTGGTAGGTCCTGGAGTATGTGTGTTCAGCTTTACTGATACCAAAATGTTTACAGAGCAGTAGCAACCAATATAAGGTCCTACCAGCAGGGTATGTGAGTTCCATTGCACCTTGGCCTAGTCAACACTTGGAATCATATTCTCCTTTTAATTTGTATTTCCCTTATTATCGAAGAGTTTGAGTGTCTTTTCATATGTTTATGAGCTATTTATCTTTTCTCTTATGTACAATGCCTTTAAAAAATATTTGCCCATTTTCTATTGGGTCATTTGTCTTTTTCTTATTGATTCATAGAAGTTCTTTATACATCCTGGATATTAATTCTTTCTTAGTTATACGTACCCTGAGATCATTAACATATTTCTACATAGTCTAAAAGTTTAAATGTTTTGACTTTCACCTTTAAATTCTCAATGTATCTGAATTTTGTATATGATGTAAGATAGGGGTACAATCTTACTTTTTCCAAAAGTCCTTACACATTTCTTTAATAATTTATCCTGTCCTCACCAATCTGCAATGCCATCTCTGTAGTATATCAGGTGTTTGTATATCTACAAGTCTCTTTCTGAACTCTTTATTTCACTGCCAACTCTCCAGACTTAATTATTATAACTTTAAAATAGTTTTTGATATCTGATAGGACAAAGTTCTCAGCCTCCTATTAACCTATCAGTTTTTCTTCTGCAGTATTTCCTTGGCTATTTTTGTCTGTTTCTTTTCCAGATAAATCTTAATATCAGCTTTTCAAGTTCTATGAAAAACCTTGATGGGATTATGAGGGGAGTTGCATTGGTTCTATAGATTAATTTTGGAGGGGAATTGACACCCTTAGAATAATTTATTTTCTTGTCCACGAACATGGTACTTTTTTGTATTTATTTAGCTCTTTAATCTTTTAATAACATATTATTATTTTCTTCATAAAAGTCTTGTATATCTTTTGCTGAAATAATTATAATTCTTTATAAGTTAATTATACTTAAATTTCTTATTTTTACTTATTGTAAATGGTGTATCTTCAAAAAAATTTTAGCTTTTCTAGCATTATTACTGGTTTGCATGCATGTCATTGGCTCTTATGTGTAAACTTTCTGAATTCTTTTAAACTCCAAATAGTTTATAGATGTATTAATTTGGGGGGATTATCCATGAAAACAATTGATATAAATAATAAAAGAATGGCATTTTGTTTCCTCCTTATAAGTCCTTCTGTATTTGCACATGTGTGTATTTATTTGTGTGTCTTTCTGTGTGTCCATATACACTGCACTGGCCAAAGCCTCCAGTAAATGTTGGAAATGGAGATACAGGCAGCTTTGTAGATTTACAGATTTTACAGAGAATGTTTTTAATGTTTCACCATTGAGCATGATGTTGACTCTCTGTTTTTTATAGACCTTCTTTATAATATGCAGGATGTTCTCTTCTATTCCTGGCTTATTAATAGGTTTGTTTTTTTTTTCATGAATTGTTGAATATTACTGAACTTCTTTTCTGTATCTATTGAGATGATCATATTTTTCTCCTTTAATCTTTAATTTAGTAAATAAACAGATTTTTCTCAAGTTAAACCAACCATGTGTTTATGACACACACCTTTTCAATTTGGTAATATGTGATTTAGTACATTTGTGTCAGGAGTGAGATTGCTCTGTATTTTCCTTTTCTTATGTTACCTTAGACACACCTTAATCTGTTATGTTACCTTTTCAGATTGCCTGGTCAATTATAGTTTTCTATTTTTTTATTCAGCTCATGTTTAATTTCTTTGTTTATTATTATTTTTTTTTTCTTTTTCTTTTTTTTTGCTTTTTGGTATGTGGGTAGCTCCCTGACCGGGAATTGAACCCAGACTGCAGCACTGACAGCACCAGCGCCAAAGCCTTAAGCCACTACACCATCAGGGAACTCCTGTTTATTATTTTAAATTTATAAAATATTTATTTTTATGTGGGTAGTTCCCTGGCTGGGAATCGAACCCAGGCTGCAGCGTTGACAGTGCTGAAGCCTAGCCATTACATCACCAGGGAACTACCCATTTATTTATTTATTTAAAATAAATATTTATATTTATTTTAAAACATTTGTTTTATATTTGTATCTAATTATTCCAGTAGTATCTGCTGTCTTTGCCTATCTGATTCTGCAGTTATTTCTGCTGATCCTAGCTCATGGTGTCTTCATTATGTGTTTAGTGAATTTCTATTTTATGCATATATTTATTGAACTGTATCTAAAGAAATTCTTGAAATTCCTGTGTTTACTTTTGCCAGGCACCTGGACAACTACAACTCCAGTGCTACTTTAAACTGAAATTTGTGCTTGAAGCTTTTCAGACCATAGTCAGTACTAATATCAAGGAAAGGAAGTATGTCTTTGTCATTAGGACAATATGTATATATATTTCTGTCCGCTCTCCCCCTTCTTGATCCCAGAGCCATTGTTGACATAGGCATGTTTCCTTCTACTAGCTGGATTTTTTCGAGTTTATGTCTTTAGGGGGGTTCTCAGCACTATGTGGGAGTTTCTGATCTGATCTCTCATTTTACATGGGTCCTAAGCTTTGCCTTTTGTCCCAGCACATGTGGGTCATTAAAACCAGGTGCTAGTTCACCAGGAATTAATAGAACCTTTCAGAGTACATGCTGGCTCTAATCCTTGTTAACTCCTGTGAAATATCCTACTTTTCTCTTTTCTGACCTCCTATGGTTTCCCTTTTTTGTTTTTTAACCACCAATTCAGCCATACTTTATAAAAGATGTTTTCAAGTAGTATTTTAAAGTATTTTTTTGACTGAGAGTTGTTCTCTATAGAAGCAGCCTGCCATGTTGCTAGAATTGGATGTCTCCATTCTTTACTGGAACATTCTCTCTGTAAGGAAATTTGAATCCATTTGCACAAAATGTATATGTATTGTATATTGAATGATTTCCTTTTTAATGTTCATGTTATAGGGCTATATTTTAGGTTCTGAATGATACTGTTTAGTATTCTGATTTCTTTAAGTATATTTTATCAAAGATGGGTGTAGTTGACTGTTGATTCCCTTAGGGACTATTTAAATCTTATTAGGCATATGTTTTCTGAGAGTGTACTTATAAGACTCTGAAACTCTCTGATTTTGTTTCTAGGGCTTTTAAAAATCCTTTTAATGTTGTTAGTTGTGCCCTGGTTTGTTTCCCAGGGTTTGAATCTGCTTTGGAGGTGGCTGTTTAATCTACAGAAGTCCTTATCAATAGTAACCTTTTTTCTTAGCTGCTGTTCTAGAAGTGTAACACATATTAATAATTATTTTGTTTTAAATTTCTATGGGATGAATTGTTTTGGCTAATCTTCACCCAAAATTTGGACTGAATTCAAGCCATTTGACAGTTGAGAAAAGTTAGTTAATGTTTTAGTTTGCTTGAATTATCTTATTCTCTGAACATTATGAGGTTTCCCCATAATCATTTAATTATGGAGGTAGTTTCCAATTTTTTTTAATGAAAACTTTTTTTTTAATATTGGTTACTCTGATGTGCAATGTAGCATAGTAGATTTCTTTTCCACTGATGTTGAAAATTAAGTGTCGTCAAATGGTAGCAAGGATCTTTGGAGAAGAATATTGCCAGACTGTTAACTGGAGAATGGGCCCTTCTTGGCATGATGTCCAGGTTCTTGGTGTCCTGAACAAAGAATTACACGAGACATGAAGATAAAGTGGTAAAAAAGTAGTTTATGAGAAATAGAAAGTACACTCCAAAGAGGTAGGAGTGGGCCCGAGCAAGAGAGTAGCTCAGGGGCCCCTGAATGGCAAGACAAAAGTACACTCCTAAGAGGTAGTAGTGGGCTCGAGCAGGTAAGTGGCTCAAGAGCTCTGACTAGCAAGGCTATGGTAGTTTTATTTGCTTTGGTGGTAAGGGGTTACACCTATCTGGTCATGGGACCTTTTGATTGGCATTTTTGATTAATAGGGGCCATTATATCACCTTCTAATTGTACATGAATTCTTTCCAGAATTCAGTCTGTTATAATGATATTAATGAACTTCTGGGTATATGTATGATATTATAATGATGGTATAATGAGGCTTAGGTGAAATGAAGGTCATTGTAACCCTAACTGCGCAGGCACTGGCAACTATTTTAAACCAGTGAGCTTTTTGTGCCCTATAACTTCCTTGTATTAGTTCACTTTTGCCTGGAGTTTGTGTGGTTGCCTAACCTGGGGTGGTGATTACTGGTTAATGGTTGGTATCAGGGTTGGTACTTTAGGAAGGTGGGTCTCATGGGAGGGGTCCTGAGATCCATCTATTCTATCTGCCTACCTCACTTTTCCTCTTGAGAGGCATGATCCCCATAAATGTCTTTGGGAAGTTGAGGGATGGAAGGTCTCATCTTCTGTATCTGGTTCCTGCTGAATGTGGCGGTTGTCCCTAACTGTTGGAAATTCACAGAACTTTCACCCTATCTGATCTAAAAGGGAGGAAGGGTCTCAAGATCTGCCTGGGAGACCATGTTGATGTGTTAGGTTGGGATGTGTTGATAACCTTGCTGGGTGTCATTTGTATCTTGATGGCCCCTAGATGAGGAAAAACAAGTTCAGTTAATAAATCTAAAAGCATTGGCCTAAGAAGCAGGCCTCACAGTCCCTGACATAGGGTGGCTACGTGATGGAAAGCCTGTTTCCACTGAGCTATGGCCTGTTGACTTCTGGCCTAGCTGGTCATTCAGGTGTCATCACCTGCCCAGGGTCTGGAACTACCTGGAAAGAATGCTGGCCCACCATGATTATAATCAGCAAGCAGGGAGATATGATTCACAAGTGTCACAAGGGTGCAGAGGCATTCTGTGATTGCAGCTGTAAACAATCTATTGCCTAAGGTTAGGGATCACAGAAAACTGATCAAGAAAATGATAACAACCAGGGACTAGGAAAAGGGTAAAACTGGGAAGCTGAGGAACTAAGGAAAAGGAGGCTAGAAACTCCTATAGTTTCAGGGGCTCTTTCATTAGGCCCCTATCAAGATGGCCTTGGGTGATTCATACAACCACAGAATGGCAAAATGTTTATATGAAAGGTGATCTTCATTTTCTGAAGACCAACTATTAACACTATATATTTGTAAGTAACTTAATTGAAATTCTCTTTCTTCCAATTAACATATCTTTGCTATGTGATACCAGTGAATTCAGTGCAAATCAAATAGGGATTGGTTATTGTTTTACTGAGAACACTGAATTTCTTAATGGTTAATTATATGAGTCTAAAAGCTAAATTGCTCATTTATGCTATCAAAAGATACAAGAAAATTTAGAATTCCCTCCCAAATTTATATAGTGAATAACCCATATACCTCCACCTAGATTCTACTTTTAATATTTTACTACACTTGTTTTATTATCTATTCATTTTTCTATCCCTCCATTAATTATATTTTAATTTCAAAATATATTACATATGAGGGCTGTCCGGAAAGTATCCAGTTGCAAATTGTTCTTGTTTATTGACAATGGATTTTTTCTGGAAAGGCCTTGTACATCAGTACACTATCCAGCAAATGCTTTAACATGAATGTAATTAACCAGAATTTAATTTGTTTATAATTTTTTCTCTTAAGGTAAAATTTATAAAAATGTAATGTAGAAATTATAAGTGTATGCTTACTGAGTTTTAACAAATGCATATACCTAGGTAACCCAGACTTCTTTTAGGATAAGACACTGCCAATACCCTAGAAAGTCATCTTTTGCCTCTCCATAGTTAGTTGCCATCCTTCCCTCACCTCCCGACCTCACCCTCTGTTCTGAGGCAGTCACCATTCTAATTTTTCCACTGTGAGTTAGTTTTGCCTGTCCTGGACTCATGCAGTAAATAATAGAAATTAGGAGATATTTTGAACTGAAGATAATGAAAATATTGTTATCATAGGCAGAAAGAATAGGCCCCTGAGGGAGAGAAGGGGAGGAAGGGAAGGAGGAAGAATAGGAAAACAAAGGAGAGAGGAGATGAGGTCATCCTTAAGAAAAAGTGAAGAGGCAGGAAAGATGGCGACCAGAGAGGGGATCCTTGAAACTACTCCTGGAAAATACAATTGAGCTGCCAGGATCCCACATGGGAAACCCTGAGTGGTGCATTCTCAGCTGAGAGATCTATGCATTGTAGAAAACACCTAAAGGCAGGGACTGTTGACACTCACCCCTCCCTCGCAGAGTGGAGGGAGAATGAATGAGACAGCATTTAGGAAGTTCTGCCATATGAAGGATTAGGCATTAGTCTTCAGGGAGAGAAAATGAAAGGACTGCTGTGTGGGAGCTATAAGGAGGAAGAGTTTTGCCTGCCCTAAGGAAGAAGCTTCTACAAATCTGAGCTGCAGTGATGGATTGTGCCTCCTCAGGAGATACAGACCTACTACCATGAGGTGTTGGGGCTGTGTCCACCAGACTGTTGAGGATATTTAGAAGTGGGCCATGTTAACAAAGTAGTAATCGCATCAGGTGATCTGTAAGGTCTCTACCATTTCCTAAGACTGTGTTATTGTATCAACCCGTGTTATGTACAGTAGTGATAGGTAAAATAACTATTCACAAGAGCAATGTCCTATTTACCTAGATACCAACTGGAAAGCTTAACAGCAATTTTAGATTAAGAATGTTCAGAAAGATAACCCTTATACATGTGTAATATGAATACTCTATTATACTTATAAACCATATGTTTTCAGTTACAAAAGAAAAATAAAACTAGATGTGGTACACTTTGTATTTTATAATATTTTAGTAGCTAGAAGAGTATTTCCATTTTAATCAGAATTCTCAAATGAACAAAGAAGTCCTTTCTCCTACCATTTCATGTTATCAAGAATTTAGTGATTGTAAGGTGATCCCCAATATTCATGCTTTGGAACTTAAAACATTACAAGATGGTATGTGTCCTAGTGCTGATTATATGATGATCTAAATTTGATTTTAGAACATCTGTTTTCATAAATGTTACTTTACATTATTTAATTGTGGTTTATCTTAAGTAACAACATTGAAACTTTTAACTTAGACCAAAAAAAAAGCTTTTATTGTGGAAAATAGTTTAAACTTACCTAAATAATTACCTCACTTATAGAATAAAAATTTAATTTTTTTCTTGTATAATAAAATCATTTTTATAGCTCTAAAAAAAAAAAAGAAAAAGTACAGTCACCAGACCGGCCAGTACTAGATTTTGGTGGCCAAGAGCAGATCCAAGATGTCATCTTGTCCCTCAAGGTGAACATTAATGATAATGGATTGTAATGGTGTTGGCATTGTGATTAGGGAAAATCTTTGCCTCCTGTGCCACTAGGACAGTTCCAACAACAGCCAAGGAGGGATGAAAATTCCTCCTCCAGATGGCAGGAAGTAGTCAGTGAGGACCCACCTAGGAACAACTGTAATGCCACTGCTAAGTCTTGACTATTTTGTGCCCTCATTGTAGAAGTAGGAAATCTCCTTGCCTCTCCGTTCTTTGGAGCAGTTGCGCTGGTGTGTCCTTAAAGTCTTTCCTGTGACACCATGAGCGTGTTTTTTGATAACATCATGAAATAACTGGTGGGTCTTAATTAATGTGCTTATAGGGGATGATATAGCTCTAAAATGCATATTTTAGAGAATAAAAACGATGGAAAAAAATCATTGGCTAAGCTGACATCTTAAGGAATTAGTGAAAGAACAGCAAAGTAAACCCAAAGAAAATGGAAAGAGTTACTAAATATAAGAGCAGGAATAAATAAAACAGAAAGCAATTTTATAATATAAAAATTTTGTAAATCCAAAAGATTAATAAATTAATGACTTGTAGTGAGACTAATAAAAAATGAAAGACAAAAATCACAAGTTACTAATACCAGAAGTGTAGAAGGGGCCATTGCCTCAGATATTGCAGACATTGAAAAGGTAAGCCGATATTATGAATAATTTTTGTCAATAAATTTGACAATTTACATGAGATAGATCATGGATTGGCAAACTTTTTCCATAAATACTCAGTAAATATTTTAGGCACTATGGACCATACTGTCATATCTGCTCCCTCTCTCACTACAGTACAAATGCAGCCATGGGCTGCATCCCAGTGAAATTGAAACATCGTGGGACCGTTGCTAACCTCTGAGATTGACAAATGCTGTAGAAAAAGAAAAGACAACTAGCACAAGGTGAATAGGAAATCAAAGCATTTCTATATCCATGAAAGACATTGAATTCGTAAGTTAAAACACTTTGTCACAAAGAAAACGCCATACCCAAATGGCTTCGTTGGTAAATTCTTCTAAGCAATAATACTTAAATCTTAGAAAAATGCTATCAGAAAGTAGCGGAAGAGGAAACAGTTTCTGTAGTAGCTTTGTAATATACAGACTTGCCTAGGCTGAGTTACATTTGCCAAAATTTCCTTCTCTTTATATCTAGTTGGAAGGGCCATAAGAGACATCCTTACATGAGATTTAGAGGACAGAAGTGTGAAGCAGCAGCCACTTTGTAGCTCACAGGTGGTGGTGCTTGTCTGCTGGTTTTACTTGGTTGACTTCAGGCAGTAGTCAGGCTTACAACTGCTGTACCTTCCTCTGGATCCACTTGCAGCTTCTCTCCTGGGGCATGTGCATGTGCACCAGCTCTCCTGCAAGACATCCATTTTCATCAATGTCAGATGTGTCAAGAGGGAATATGAGTTTCAGTCTGTTCTCATTGGTTTCAATTCATGCTTGTTGATTCCAGCTTGTCCTTGCTTTTCCCTAGTTTACATCCATCTTTCCTTCCCACTGCCTCCCCTGTGGACTCCAGGATCAGATGGAACAATTCTGTGGAGACTGCTTAATTGGCTTCCACAGTTGTGTGAGATGAAATCTCTGTAACAAATTATGTATACATTTGTGTGTGTGTGTGTTTGTGTGAGTTGTTCTGCTTCTCTGATTGAATTGTGATACATTTCCCAACTAGTTATATGAATCTAGCATAAACTTGGTACTAGAACCTGATGAAAATATTAAAAGAGGGGAAAAGTATAGGCCAATCTTTTTCATGAAAATAGATATAAAAACCTTAAACAAAATATACCTAATAATATCCAGTTATATGGAAAGATCATGTTTTGTGACTAGTTGAGTTTTATTTCAGGAATGTAAAATGGTTTAACTTTAAAAAAAATTAATGAAATTCACCACATTAAACGACTAAGGGAGAAAAAACATAATCATCTCAATAAATACAGAAAAACATAGCGATCATCACTGGAAAGATAAGAACTAAGAATTCATCTTTGATTTGATCATGTGGTAGTCATTGGTGACCTTGATGTTGTTTCAGTGACATTGAGACTAAACTATAAAAAAGGATTTAAGAAAGAATGGGAAGTAAGTGGAGATAGAGAACATAAACAGTATGCCAGTGGTTTATGCTGAGGAATGCAGAAAAATTGGGCTGTGGAACACAGAGGGTATGACACCAAGGGAAAATTTCTGCTTAAAGATGGAAGATGTTATAGCATGTAGATAATGAAGAGAAAGAAGTGGCATTGCTGAATTTGTGGGACTCAAATATTAGAAGGTTTTACATGCTATTGAGAGTGTGGAATAAAAAGGACATTCTTTCCCCTTCTCAACCTTTAAGTATGTGTGGTGGAAAAAAAAAATAAGTGAAATGGAGAATGCTCTAAGGGTATTTATTACCCAAAGGGCCTAGTGCAAGATTGGAGAGGGAGGGGAAAGGGGGAAGGAAGCACAGTCGTTTGGCGGTGAGAGTGTGGGGGACAGGGATGACTAGAGTGCTCACATTTTGATGGAGAAAAGGGACAATAGGATACATGGCAAGAGAATTACTCCTGGACCTTCCTTGGAAGGGGGTAGGGTTTGTGTATGTGGGTAGTGTTTATGTAGTTGGCAGGAAAGGCTGGGCATTTAGGCAGTGAAATTAGGAGGTTCCACTTCTGAGAGAGTTTGAATCTGGTTGATAAGTTGACTCCAGTCTTTGTGGGAAAAATCAACTTGAGTCTGTCTTCAATTTGAGGAATGATCCAAGGCTTGTAGGGAGTGCTTAGAGATTCTTCATGGATATGGGCCCATCTGAGAGTTGTGGAGGCTGTAAAGCTCTTCAGTTTTGTTCCAACAGTGAGGCTGGGTAGGGTATTTTCTCACCATGCTTAATGCAGTGGATTTGAGGGATGGTGGGTGGGAGATATGGGAAGTGTTGGTGATGCTCTACTGGAATTACTCTAGTGAATATGAGACCAGGTGAGTAGGAACTTTGTTATTCTCAAGCTTTGTTCCACTGTTGCAGCAGTTAATTGATTTAAATGTTTATATTGTTCCAATGTGCATTTGGATTATGGGCCTGCTTTACATATGGTTTTTCTCTTTTTAGTTAATTGCATAAAGATTTGAATTCATGTCTGAACACTAGTGGACTAGCTGTTTCCCTGAGTCTCATTATTGGATAATATGTTGCTATTAGTGTTATATAACCAGAATTAATAAAATTATTTAAAGATCCAAATGAAAAGCCAGCTTTAGTGAATTATACATTATATATATTTAGTGAATAACCAATTTTTAAAGGTTAGACTAGTATTTAGAAAATTGCCTTAAAATCTTAATGCCACAAATCAGGATATAAGTGACATCAAAGAGTTACATCAAAATGCTTGAGCTTATGTTTGTGGCCAAATTTTTTCAGTGGCCTTGCAAAGATGATTCTTGGATTTTGTTTTGCTTCTTAGCAACTTGGGAGTCATCTGATAGCATGCTTCCAAAATAACAATCTGATGATAGTTTTCAACATTGGGTTACCAAAAAGGATTGTTATATTTTATACATTGATTCATAATTTCAGGTTTCTTCACGCTATGGTAAATACTGCATTGAGTCTTCATTGTTGCACATGTTAGGAATCTCATGTTTGTACTCTCATGGCTATCTTCAGCCCTCAGACATTCCTGATTATCACATTGAGAACTCTAGACTCTCAAAATATTTTGAAATGCAGTGGTTTCTACAACGTAGGGTAAGTATGAGATTCATTTGTTCTACTTCATTTTCTTCTGTTTGTGATAGAAACGAGATCAGATGAAAGCATCTTGCTATTGGTATGCATGCTATTCTTTTCATTCTGTGTATGTGCAGTGCTCTTTTCTGCCACCATAGCTTGGTTCATGCTATTCCTGCTCTGAAAATTCCCTCATCTTGTCCCTCTACCCCTCTAAATTTAAAATATCCTTCAAGATTCTTCTTCTTTGCAGCTTTCCCTGAGATTTATAGACAAATCCCCTTTTTTCTAAACTCTTATATTTGTAATACGTTGTTATCCTATTTAGAAAATAGGGTCCTGTTGTTTCTTATATTCATTTGCTCCAAGGTCTTATGTATCTGTAGAAGCTTGCCTCATTGGCAAGTTTTTCACTGTTCCCTGTATCTATGCCGTCCATGTAACTTTGCCTTCCCACTGTGGGCAGGGTGACCTGCCCATTCCTTCACACTGACTTCATGCAGGTGACTTGCTTTAATAATGAGCAGAGGGTTGAACCAGCCTTGCACATTGGGGATTCCCTGCTGCACTGCTTCCATCACCATGAGAACCGTACCCTGCTAGCCTGCTGGAGAGAGTGTCACGTGGTGCAGACCTGAGGTGGCACAGTCGAGGCCATTCAAACACCAGAAATTAGAGCAAGTAGAGTTGAGGTCAGCAGAGCTGCCTGTTGGACTCCCCACTGATGCCAGAGGCACAAGCTGTAAACAGGAGGTTTTGTGTGTGTCTGCTACATGACAGTATTGTAGTAGTAATTAATTGATACAAATGTCCTGCATGACCTGGTACGTGGGTCCCTCTTTCATCACACTGTAGCCATGTTGGCCTTTCTGTCCCTCTGGTATCCCGAGATGACTTTTGGCTCCAGATCTTTGCCCTGTTCCCTCTATCAGGAGTGTCTCCATTTTCTTCCCTTTATTTCTCCTTTGTTTACCCTCTGCCTGCCTGCACGTACTCTAATGCAGTAAGTGGGTTTCTTAGCTGTGATTGTACACTGTGTAGAGGGTCCTTGGTTGAGGTATAGGTGTTTTATTAGTTGTAATCTCCAGAGGAGTTTTTCAGAAGTCCCTCTCACACAGCCATTTTGTTGCCAGGTCCAGAATTCTGATTTTATAATCTTAACTTTTAATATTGTGAACTTGAAATGCTGTTAATTCTCCAGATTGTTAATGATGGCTAACCTCTCTTCTATCCTTTCTTTTACTACAACTTGGTAGAGTGGAATTCCCAGGCAAACAACCTATTAACCATCTTTTTGGGATTTCTTTCAGTTATGTATATTTTTGGGGGCAGTGGTAGTAGTGGAAAGGAACACTTCAACGGAAAATCATAAGTTAGGATTCCTGATTCTCTACTTCAAACTCCAAGAAATTCTTAATTGAAACTTTAATAAAAGCCAAGTAAGGCTACATAGCTTAAGTTGAGGATGGGATAACATAGTGTAGTTGCACTAGTCACATTTTAAGTGCTTGGTTGCTACATAAGACTAGTGGCTGTCATGTTCAGCATTACATTTATAGAACATTTTCATCATTGAAGTGAATTCTTTTGGATAGCACTTCCTTAGTGGGAACTGTGAAGAGTAGTCTACATAACAAGATATATTTATGTTTTATTACCCCAGTGGGGAAATGTAATTGTTGTGTCTTATAACTCTTATACCTTTATTCATTCAATAAATAGTCATTGTGCATCTGATAATACACGTCCAGCTCTGTGCAAGGCACTGAGAGTCAGTAGTGGTCAAGGCAGCCTCAGGCTCTTCTTTATAAAGCTTATATTCTAATGGGAGAGAAAGTCATTAAATAGGCAATGATATGAAGAACTCTAACCTGTATAGTGCTGGGTTTGCAGTAGTTGTTTAAATGATTGTTGATTAGTTAATATGCACTGTCTTACCAGTTTGTTAGATCCTTACAAACTACAGGCACAAAAAGCTACGTAGTAATTTGTAGTTCAGGTATACAGATAGCATCAGAAGTTTCATTGCAGTCAATAAATTTAGTAACATCATGCTGCTTTCTGTATTTTTTTTTTATTTCTGATATAGAGCAAAGATTATGCCAGTTTAAAGCCATAGTTATTCAGGGAGCACACACTTGCCATTATTGAACAGTAGTTTATCCAAAAGAATTCCAGCCAAGGTCTTGTCAGTGATTGAAAGAAATATGTACTGGCAGTTGTCAAAAAATATATATTTTTTTTTTTTGCTGATGGCAATCATATGACTTTGTAGCTCTTCATATATTGTGACATGGGCATATATGAATCATCCCTAGGAGGCAGAGATTATGCTGTTGAATTCATTGAAAGAGTACTTACCTCTGTATAATTTGCAGTTGTATATTATAGGTGCCTACCTAGTAAATGTTTTTGATATGCTGCTGCTAATGTTGTCAGTGACATTATAGATGACAAATCATGAAGATCAGCACTTTACCATTGTTTATTATTTTAATTTCATTTTTTCCCTTCAGATATTGAATCTTGCTTACAGTGTTAAGTCCTAGCAACTCTTCTTTTATATGGAAGGGGCTATGAAGTGTAATTTTAATCTCTGAGAATGAGTTTCTTCTTGTTGATTTTTTACAACTTAATTCAGAATTTTCTAAAGTGTTATATCTGTGTATGCTGTTTATTGTTGATACCCACAATAATCAGAGTGATTATTGTATTGGTTAATAATTACCTGAGTAACAAAGAGTCATAATAAAAGGTACTTAAATAAATTAGAGAACTTAGTTTTCCTATGCAAAGAGGAGTTTGGGAATAAGCAGAACAGGGCCAGTGCAGTGGCTCCAGGATGTCACCAGAAACCAGGTTCCCTCTTCTTGGCCACACTTAGTATTGGATTCCATCCTCAGGGTTACCATGGTAGTTGCTGCAACTCCAGTCATCACATCTATTTTCCTGGTTGGAAGGAGGTGGGAAGAGGACAGGCAAAACGGCATGTCAATGGAAAGCCCCACAGCGTGTCTGTCTACCTCTCACACTCCTTATTGGAAGGGAAGCCAGGAAGTAATTTTTAGCTACATCCAGTTGGCACCCAAACTAGTATTGAAATTATATTAGTAAGGAAAATTAGGAGCACGGATAGTGTGTTGGTAGCTTATGTCTTGCCCACTGCCTACCAACTATTATTTGTGACTGGCGGGGCAGGTGGAAAAACTCTGGTGCTTTAAAGTGTGAAATTACTGATGAGTCAGCTTCTCTGAATGTGACTTCAGTGTAGCAGCTGAAGAAAAGCTAAGAAAATACACTCTATTTTTATAAAGGAAAAACTGGTTAAGATAATGAATATTTTTGGTAAATTTTATTTGACCAGAGCTAGTGAAATATTACCTGTGACTTGAAGTATCATTCATTCAGGAAAGAAAAATCAAGCACATAGTAGGCACCCAAGGAATCTTACTAAAATGAATCATATTGAGCTATCTTTCTTTAGTAGAAGTCCACCATGTGGTTTCCTTACTAATGCAGGATAATGTTACACTAGCGTGAATGATTAATGCGATTTGGTGAAGGATGTCATCAACTGAATTCTTTACATAATTCAGTTTGCTTATTTTAAAATATGACAAAAAACATTTTCTAAGTACCTATGTTTATTTTGAATTCATACTGACCAATAAATATATGCAAATCACAAATATTTAATGGAACATTTTCTCATTTTATTGTAAAATAATACAAATACAGATAAAATCACAAATGTATAGCTTAATGAGTTATTACATAAGATAATCCCTTCAGCAAGAGTGTAAGTGAGGGTTTTTTTTTGTTTGGTTGGTTTTTTTTTTCATCAAAACACATAATTGTGTTATTATCAGGTGTTGATGCTCTATTATTTGGGAGTTCAAGAAGGGTGATACTCTTAATTCAAATTTTATCTTTTTTATTTATTATTTAGAATACTAAATGTTATTCTAATATTTTTTACACAGTTTTACAGTGTATATAAGAAATTTGAGATAAATGCTTGATTCTTTAATGTTCAAAATAATGAATTGTTCCCCTCTGATCTTTAAAATGTGATCATTTAATTTCTTTAAGTATCCATATGAACTCATAGATTTAAACATAATTGCTATATTTCAATCAATTGAGATGATCACCCAACTTAAAACACAAATTGTCCCATCTTTGGCCAGTGGGAGCTTCTTTACGCAGGTTCCTGAGTCTTTGATGGTTTTCTTGCTATCTGGTATGACATGGTGTTCCAGGTTCATGTTGCATGTACCTTTCCCTTGACCTGGAATTTCTTTCTTCAAGAAGTCTTGAAGCGAGAATTAGAAGTTCAGTGCCACAATATGTGTAACAGAGATCTCATTGCTACTGAGTTGGTCATGTTTTCTAAGCCTCTTTAGCTGGATAGAGCAAGTAATATATTAAATAAAATATCTGATGAATTCATAACAAATGCATGCAGTTCAAGTTCAACTACAGGGATTTTTAACTTAATATCTTCTGTTTTATATCTGTATTTCCCTTTTCTCTCCCATTGAAAAATCCTATTTGTGAAAAACACAGGATGTTAGAATCTCATAATTACTCATTTATTTTATTCCAAATTACATAACAATCTCAAAATCTTAATCTATTGCTAATACTTCCTCTATCAATATAACTACTCAGGAAAGTTTATAAAGGTGCTATTTTTTGCATATTCCCACTCCATATTGGGAGTTGTACAAGAAGTGACCATTATCTGAGCATATAACCGTTAACATACTGTGTACTCTTTTTGTATTAGTTTTATGAAAGTATAATATATATTTAATGCTCATTACTAGACTTATGTTTATTTCTCACTAGTCATTTTGGTTGTATGTAACTAATTTTCTGGTAGATGTCTCAGTAAGGACTCATGGGAACAATACTCTTGAGTTTTTACATGTTGTTAATCATTTGTACCCTTTATCACTGAAGGTGAGTAAAATTCTTAGCTCACATTTTATTTCCTTAAGTAGCTTATGATTGATTCTCTTGATTGATGCCCCCAAAGCATTTGATTAAATTTCACAACTGTTCATGAAAAAAAATCTTAATAAATTAAAAATGACATGAAAAAATATGTCATAAACCAACAGCAATACAATAATTAACATGAACATTTCCACTATTATCTGGAATAAAAGTTGATGCCCATTGTTACCACTATTACTCATTGTTCCTGAAATTTCAGGAAATGCATTAATAACAAGAAACAATATATATTCTGGTATATCACCAGAATGGAGGAGACAAAATTGCCATTGTTCACAGATGAGTATCTAGCTACAAAGACTACAAAAATCGACGCAAAGGAATTGAGAACAAAATGTTCGGTATGATAGATAGGGAAAGTGTCAATGTACAAAATCATTAGTTGATATATTGTGCAGGAAAGGGTTAGCTCAGCAAGTCCAGGTTGCTCATCTCCTGCTTATTCCCATGAAAGGCCCATTTGCAGAACTGGCTTTTGGCTGGCTCTTGAGAGCTGAACTCTTGGAATGTTTTGTCTAATCAAAATGTTTTTTCATGCCTGAGACCTTGAGCCCTGCTGTATCAGTTGGTCCAGGTAGTTTATACTAACAATGTGATTTAGGCTGAGCACCTGCTTCTGGATTCAGCAGCTTGAGTAACTGAGGTTTGTTGAGCAAGTGCTGTATGCCTGCATGAATGACCCCAGTAAAACCCCTGGACACTCAGGCTTGGAAGAACTTGCCTGCTTGGCAACGCTCTGCATATGTTATCACATTGTTACTGGAAAAATTGTGTCCCATGGTATTCCACTGGGAGGTGACATCTAAAAATTTGAAACTGGTTTCCTCTGGGTTGTGTTCAATATGCTTTTTACTTTTTCTACTTCTGCTCTGTTCTTTCACTCTAAGAAAGCATAACCATGAGTGTAATGACTTCTGAGTCCTCTGAGCCCTGACACTTTTATATACTGGGAATAGCTCTGTAGAAAATAAGATCCCATTTGTCAGAGTGGCAAAATAGGATACCTAGAAAATATATTTTACCTAGAGAATACTTAAAACTTTTAAAACACTCACAAAACAAAAGACTAATAAACTTTATAAACAATAGACAAAAAAAAAAAAAAGGTTTAAGAGAAGATTTAAATAAATGAAGAGAGAGGACTTATAAAAATAGCAGCTTCCCCCAGATTATTAAAAATCTTAACATGGTTCTAATTAAAACCATAGTTAAAAAAAAAAAAAAACTTGAGAAAATAGCAGATGCATTTTGAGGGAGAGTTTTCAGTAGGGCTTTATCTCCAGATAATAATTATTTAAAAAAAACCTAAAGTAATTAAAACAGTATGGTACCTACAGAACCAATAATAAATGGATAAATGAATTTAATGATAAAGCTCAGCAATATATCCATATATTTATCACAATCTAGTATAAGCCAAAGACTGCATTTAAATCAATGAGCAGAAGTTGTTTTATTTAAGCAACTCAAGCTTTTAAATATCCCCTCTGGAATAACATGGGGCACATTTAACTTCTCTAGTAACAATGTGTGACTGGTGCTGAGGAAATGGCCTAACCATTTGGGGAAAATTAGAACTATATGAGTCCTTACAGGAAAATGCAATCTAGATAGAAGTAAATATTTAAATTATTAAAAACAATAAAAGGACTAGAAGAAAACATGAGAAAATGGTTAGGTAATCTTATGGTAAGAAAAGGCCTAGATATAATCCCAAATGTATACCATTAGAAACTATACACCTTGTAAATATTTAAATCCAGTTTCTGTGTGGCAAAGCAACAACAAAACTCTATGAAACAAGCCATCCCACTACTAAAGAGATGCAAGTTGAACTCCCTAAGTTCCTGTAATTTTCCTATAATATCGACAGAGATTTAGAATAATGCTAAACATCAGGATGATGAAGATGTGAATAAATAAGGACTCTTACATGCTGCTAGTAGAAAGATATATTGATGTAACATTTCTGGGAGTTAATTTGAAAATCTGTACCAAAATTTCTTTTACCAAGTAATTCCAAATCTAGAAATCCTGTTTAAGGGAATAATTAGAAAACATGCCAAAATATATACAAAAATGTTTTTTGAAAAAATAGCAACTGTTTAAATGACCATAAGTAGGGAATTGGCTAAGCAAATTACAGTACAGCCATATTATGAAATTACTAAGAATGATGATGTAGGTATGTATTTGTGTACATGGAAAATTGTTCTTAATAATTATCTAATGAAAAAAGTTACAAAACCATTTAAGATACCTTTTTAAAAACACCAAGCATATGTTTGTTTATTTGTGCATATGTGGGTATATGTGTGTGTCTCAAATTATACACTAAAATATCAACAATTATTTCTGGATGGTAGAATTATAGGTAGTTAAAATACATGTATTTCCTTTTCTTTGTGCTCATCTGTGAATATATTCTGAATATTAAACCTGGTTATGGAAAAATAAGGAACTAAAGACAAAACAGCTCACCCCTACTGCTTTACATTGGAATTCACGTGGGAGATAATGCTTTAATGGAGGAATAGCTTTTTAAAAAATGATTTATAGCTCACATAGTTTATTCTATCCCTGGCCTTCCTGTTCTGATTCTCACTGGTTCCACAGCTGCAGATTGTGATGACCTCCTGTGCCAATGCATAGTTTGATCTACTTCCTTGATTTTCAACATTCCTTTTTGGTCTATGACTAGCAGTTTTCTTTTTGTCATGACCCTAGTACTCCCACACCTGATGATTGCCCTGTGGTCAGTGTTGTTTGAACATGCTCCCCTTCAGAGAGTTGTAATGCATAGGTATGTCTGTTCCAGATAATATTTACAAAGTTTGAATACAAGGTTTTTTTTTTTTTAATCTCCAAATATTGGTGGTAGGAGGGAGATGAAGCATTTGAATCTGATGCTCCAGGCTTGCCTTAGTTAATCTCTTTAGATGAATATCCAGGTTATGCTTGGTTAAGAGGGTTCTATGGGGGTAAGTGAGAAGGCCTAGATCCTAGTATTTCCAAGATAAGGATGTTCAGCAAGGCTTGTGGAGAAATGCATTCAGAATTTGGCTTGCTTGCAAGTGACTCCAGTTGCGTTTCCTAACAAAGGCTTTGGCTGGGTCAGAATGGTGTTTGTTTATTAAGCAAAATTTGGTGCTAAGCAACTTCAGATGCACTTTACTTTGTATTTAGCCACACTGGAATTGTATGTGAGCAACTTATCCATCACAGTGATGAAAAATGAGGCGATGATAGGGATGCTGTGGTTACATTTGCCCTTTTTTCATCCTTGATTTTGGTGGATCAGTCTTCCTTGAAACTCTGTCTTGACCTCGGACCATCAGTGTGGAACTCTGAAGCTCTCTTTGATGGAGTTGGCTCTGAGTTGGCATCCATCCAAGCCAGGAATGGACTGCCAGACACTGACTGAGAATGACACAATTCTTGATTTTATGTCTGATCCATGGCTTACGTAGTCTTGACCACATACCACATGATTCTGCCATGATGTCGTATTTCTCCTACATTCTTTGCTTCTTGCACAACTTCTTTTCCTCATATAATCCTACTCTGCTTTCATGGATCTGTAGAATTTAATAAATCTTTCTAAGCCCAAGGCTTAACTCTGAAAATCCTTCTCTCTTCTATCCAGTTCCTTCTCCAATATGGCCTTGAGGATGTTGCCATGTTGGTTTAATACTAATTATTATTGTTACAATAGGTAATAGCTATTTTGTTTTAATTCTGAACTAAATTTGCTGGCTTGCTTTTTTCATTATGCTTTGGTGTTTAGGAACATTACACTTCAGTATAGCCACTGAACATTTTAATTAAATGATAGGTATTAGGAGAACAGAATGTAAGAGAAGCCTTTAGAGAATTTCAGAAAAATAGTTCCAGAGTTGACTATCTTACTATATTCCTATCTAGGACTATCTTCTTTCTGTGCAGTTAGTTAGAACCCTTGGAGGGCTGCTTCTAACACTGCCACCAAAGAGGTCAGTTTTTCCACTCACTCTCCCAGGAAAGATCAGGAAGTGCAATAAGGTTCATGAAAATTTAAGCTTGAAGTTTAGAAAACTCAAAACAACCCAAACCCTCAAACATTCAGTTTGGTTTGAATCTTGGACCAAGGTTTGCTATGCAGCTAGTGGAGTCATTCCAGTTTAAGGGCTGTAGTAACTTCATTTCAGGGCTAGTGATGGGGAAATTATGAAACCATAACTTGGATCTTATTTTAACAAAACCAAGAAACAAAAACACTTAGTGGGGAATCTGCATGGGAAAGGGGGGGCCTACCTAACCCCAATGCTGCTATTTTACTGTGGCAGCTCCTCTTACTATAGGAATTATGAAACCATTCTTTCCAATTCCTTTGTAGGGAGCTGACTTTTCAAAGTGATTGAGTTGCCTGCATCCAATTTATAAGCCTCCTGATGTGCACAACAGGGAAAGATCTTTCATAGGTGATTAAACCCAACAGGGTTAGGGCCTGTCGTAGTGATCTCCCTTGTGGTCAGCTTTCATTTAAAAAGTCATCCCAGGAGAACAACTGCAGTTCTTTACCTAGTTGACTTCTGAAACAAATTTTCCACTTCAAAGCAAGCCCAATAATTTAGACCCTGTCCTTCTTGGATACCATTTATTTGTTCCAGGGAAAAGAATTCAATTTAATGACTATTTCGTGAGTGGCTTCATTATATCTGGCACAGGACATTATATTCCAGGCAGGGGAATATGGCATAGAAAAAAAAAAAACTTTTCCTCAAACATCTTATGGATCAATCCATAATCAACAACAAAACCATCTCAGAACAAAAACAAACACAAAAAGGATTCATTCTGAAATACTTTAGAAAACGTCAGTTGATTTCTAAACATGACCAATAGGGTATCTCGCTGTGCATTTATCAAGCACCACAGAGCAAAATGAGGTCAGCCTCAGGCTTTGCAGATGTGGAAATCAGATGGGAGGGGCAGAGAATCACGGAGGCCTGCTGAAGTTCTTCGGCACTCAACCTCAAAGGGTTTTAGAAAGTGGGGCCTCAGCGCACTCAGAGATACTGAAAATTTAATAAAGGGCACGTTTACTAATTTCGGTAGAGACTTTGATTTGCCCCGTAATGGAAGTAACTAAACTGACAGGGTTCCACTTCACAAATAACATAATTAATTGTGTTATTGTCAGGTGTTGATGCTCTATTTATTGGGGGTTTAGGAATTGTGAGACTATTTCAAACACAGTCAAATTATATGAGTAATATGGAGAGAGTGATAGTATTAGAGACAGTACGTGTATATAACCCCGTTAGGTAATTTGAGTTAGGAAGAAAGAAAAAAGAGGAGTGGCAAGATGAGTCCTGGGCCCTTTTCTCACTCCATGTGCTCCCCCCACCCCAGGTGGAGTCCATCTCTCTCATATAGAACTGTAATTTAAATGAGGTCTGTCTGGAAAAAACCCAGCCCTTTTCAATGTAACAAGAACAGTTTTGCAACAAGGATGTAACCTGGCATCTAACGAGAATGGACAGGAATGTCCATATGTGAACAATGATGACTTCACTCTACTAGTCAGTGGGGGCGCTAGACGCCCTTGAGCGAAAATGTGCACTGGCTAGTTAGCCGTCCTATTTAAAATGACTGAGCAACCAGAGCAACGAATCTGCATCAAATTTTACATAAAGCTTGAACATTCCTCCACGGAAACTATTTGGATGATTCTTTAAGCTTTGGGGGATGATGCAGTGAGGGCTGTGCAAGTAAAAGTGTGGCACAAATGTTTCAAGGATGGTGCAGAATCTGTTGAAAGTGATCCACATTCTGGAAGACGTGCAGCAAGCAGAACACCTGAGGATGTGGAATGTGTATGGGCTGCAATCAATGAAGATCGGTGATTGAAGGGGACTGAGGCCTCATTGTCCTATGTACAATATTTCTTGTATCTTGTATCTTCTATTTTTCATATTACATGGCTGGATACTTTCTGGACAGACTTCATATGTCAGTACGCTCCAGAATTGTATCTCAAATCTAGACCTTGGTCCCTAACTTCCATATATATCAGTAACTTTACTCGGGTATCAAATAGGCACTTCACTTTCAATATCTGAAACTGAAGCACTGCCACCAACTATGAAAACATAATAAAATGCAATAAACAACAATCAGATCTTCTTGCAGTGTTTTCTGTTTCAATAAATGACATGACACACTATCCAGGGTCTCATGCTAGAAAACCTCCCTCCTCTTTGTTTCTCTCCTCTAATCCTTCACCAAATCTTGTGGACATCATTCTCTCTATATATCCTTTGTCTACCCTAGTTGAAGCCACTGTCACATCTGATGTCACTGCTTGGACTACCTCAGTAACTTTCAGGTGATCCCTCTGTATCTATTCTTGCTCCCCATAGCAGCCATGATGATCCTTTCAAATCTGCAAACCTGATTTCTTCCCCTTCCATTTAACACCTTCCAATGGCCTCTTACTCCCTTTAAGCTGGACACTTTTGTTAGAATGGAGCAATGAACTCCGAAGGGAGGAACTAGAGAAAGCTTCACTAACAAGTTGGCTTATGAACTTGCTGTAATAATTTGCAGGTGAAGAATAGTGTTAAGGTGGATGAAGGGGTGAAGATGATAGAGGGTCATTCCAGTTTGAGGAATACAATATGCCAAGGTGGGAACTCAGGTGTTCAGAGAATGGTGACAGTTTCACAGTGGCTATTCTCAGAGATGTCACAGGTAGAGGGGTAACTGTTGAAGCCAGATTGAGGCAGCCCCTTCATGTTTGGATTTTATGGAGATTGTAAAGCAAAGTGTGATGTTAACAGCCAGAATTTTTGTTGGATAAGTTTTTGGTAGAGGGAAAGGGGACTGGAGTGCTTGAGGACAAGGAGAGCACCTCAGAGTCTATTGCGGTGATAGAGGCCTGGACAAAGTCCATGGTCAAGACCTATTTCAGAGTAGAAGCAGCACAAGCAGTGTGGCATTTCAGGATATGTCTCCTAGAGCACCATCACTGTGGGCAGGTTTAAGGGCAGAGCCTACAGTTTGACCCTTGATTGATATGTTATTCTGTAATATGAACCTATGAAGAGTGTATTATTTTTACCATATAAGAAAATGTTCTGGAGAGAAATTTAACCCTACCAGACCTGAGGCCCTGAACCTAACTGTCCCCTGGGCTCCTGAGCATTAAAGAGAAAAAACCAACATGATACAGAAAAATGTTAGTTACATGCAAACAAGTGGTTAGAATAAGATGGAACTTGGAGACTTTGTAGAAAATAAGTCTATCTTTCATTTCGAAAATTAGGTACTGCGGTCTAGAGGCCGGTTCGGAAATGACCGAAAAATCGGTACAGTGGTCTGGTAGGGTTAACAATCAGTTTATGTCCTGGTCAAATTTAGATGAAAAATTCAGCCTAATAAAGATATTTTTAAGAATTTAAGTCAGTTGGGCACTAGATTTCAGGGAAGTTGGGGGAAAGAGTGAAAAAGGTGAAGGGATTAAGAAGTACAAATTGGTAATTATGAAGTAGTCGTAGGGATGTGAAGTATAGCATAGGGAATATAGTCAATAATATGGTAATAATGACATATAATGTCAGGTTAGCACTAGACTAGACAGGGGGATTGCTTCTTAAATTATATAGATGTCTAACCACTATGTTATACACCTGAAATTAATATAAAATAATATTAAATGTCAAAAAATATTAATAAAATGAATTTAAGACACTTGGGTTCTCCATGTTTCTGATTTAGTTTAGTTTGCTGAACTTAGTCAAGTCATAGCTAGTCTGGGGCTTAAATTCCTCATTTGTAGAATGAGAGTGTTGACTAGAATGATTAGTTGATCCCTAAGGTGCCTTCCAGTTCCTGATCCCCATGTCAGGTCCTAGGGCATTTTTCTAATTTCGATGATTGACTTAAGTCTTATCAGCAGGGAGCAGACTGCTCCACAGTTTCATGAGGACATAGCTGTCTCTTGGAAGACTGGTGATCTGGGAGGAGTTCTAGTAGCATTCCTAGACCCACCTGATCTTGGAAATGCATTGTATTTACAATCCTCTTAGAGTACTTTTCCAATCTCTAATAGCTGGGTATCAAGAAAAAACCATTTTTTTTGAGTTAATGAAAGCTGTTTGGGATAAATTAATTATACATGGCATGTTTGTTTCTATACCCAAGACTTTTCTCCCAGGAGAAGCTTATAAGCAGACTCATTGTCATGTCTTTATAGACCTTGAATTTTAAGAACTTGAGTAGATTAATGAATATGACTAATGTATACATGTGCATATACAAGGGCTGCCTGGAAAGTATCCAGCCATGTAATATGAAAAATAGAGGCATTTATGGCTGGATCCCCTCCCCCACGTGTGTGTATGTGTGTGTGTGTGTTTGAAGTACAATCAATTTGTAGAAGGTTGGAAACATGTAATTTAACAAATTTTAAGCTTCTATGAGGTTTGAAGTATTGTGGAGAAGTCCAGAGTGTAGGTTGGGTACAATTCTGACCTTGGGTTGCAAACTGTAATAACTATCCTCCAGTATGTGCTATTCCTAAGTTCTGCCTGAGAAGGTAGATATTAGTGTCACTTGGGTCTTGGGTCCAAAGTAATTGATTGACATGTCTTTGGCAAATGTATATAAAAGGTTTTAGTCAATCTCATTAATCAATTTAGATGAAAGCATATTCATGCAAGAGATGCAAAGAGGACTGACTCACTGAAAATGGTTGATTGGTTATAAACAGGCACTGTTAAGATTTTTGGCAAAATTGAGATGAAAACTTTTATGAAGTAATGAAATTGTGGCAACATATTGTCAACTGTTAAACTGGTAGTCAATTCATTAGACTATCACATCAACACTGTCAGTATATTACTTAGCAGACAGGCATGCTGGCATAAACAAGTTATCAAGCTACAGACTAAACTGAAGACATATAAAAGAATTATGCTGTACAGCACATTCTGGGGGTATTGCATTGATTATGTCCATAATATCTGACTCCTGGCTTATTGTCATCTTTAGATTTTTCTGTGTTGAATTTAACATAAAAATGATGAGATTAGATTTCTAAATATAGGGCATTTATGTCATTCAAAAAGCTTGCTAAAAATATTCTTGTTCTATAATATCACTCATTTGAAAGATAACTGTTTCCTGGTGAAAATGTGCTCTTTCCTGTTTTGTCTGTACATTTTTTCAACTTAACACATCAACTGACAGAAATTGAAATACCGAGGATAAATAATCGTACGTGCTTTGAATAAACTTTCAGCTTTAAAGAGTGTAAGAAAGCTATTAAGCCAGGAAATTGATCTTTTGGTAGGAGTGGGGATGGGTTATAAACTTCAGCTAATTATGAAAGCCTTTGAAATAAATGTTTAAGTCTTTAATGTAGGGATATATCTATCTAAACTGTGCTAAAAATTCTGATCCCAGGTTTGTGTCACTGGGTTTTGAGTAGGAGCAATCCTACGAATAGCTTCTAAGATGTGTAACCTGAATGAGGGCATCACAAAGTCTAAGCCTCCCATAGGTATGTTTTCATCAGCTCAAAGCCACTATTCCCAGTACCCAATGACTCTGTATTGTTAAAAGCATTGTGCTTAAAGAACCATTGCAGAAGTAACACATTAACATGTCAGCTAACGTTCAAGTGCTTAATTCATGCCTGGCATTGTTCTAAGCACTCTATATTGGTTATCTTAGTTAATAGAATAACTTTATGAGGTTGATAGTATTGTATCTAACCACTTTTAAGATACGCATTTCATTTTTTACATTTTAATACTCTGAAATTAGGATGTATTTTACAATTAATGGGGTATTACAAGCATCATTCAGAACATTCTTTTCTTTCCTATTGGCAGCTAAAATCATGGTGAAACTGACAATAAAATACATATACTTGTAGTTAAATGAAATACAAGATTAGCCACCATCCCCCTTTATCCAATCTTCCTTAAAAGGAAACTGAGGCATGAAGTTAAATAAACTGTTCAAGGTCACAGAACTGGTGCCCAGGATTTCAGGGTTTGAGCCAGGATTTCACAACTCAACCCAGGACCAGTGCTTATAACCAGCACCTGGTGGTGCCTGCTGGTTTTTTGGTGAAATTGGTGTGTCTGAATAGCTATTTTCAGAGAACTGCATGCTTTGGAAAGTGGAGCTGGGAAGAATGGGAGCTTAAAAGGACCATGTTGGACTGTTGAGTGAAGAGCACAGTAGAGGACCTTCACCAGCCAGGGTAATCATGAACCAAATGGACCCTGAAAGCACAGGAAAGCTATAGGAGCATTGGGAAGTCCTGAAGGTGAAGGCCACCCACCTTACTATTTTGTCCAAGGCTAGGCCTGCATGTTCAAAAATTTCTAAATGGGATGCCAGAAGAAAATTCTTCTGTGGCAGTGCAAGGTATTTATCTATGTCTCTCATCTGTAATGATATCTATCTATCTATCATCTATCTATAATATCTATCATCTATCTATAATATCTATCAATGTCTGTGTATTTATCTATCACACCTATCTATCCTCTGTCTATCATCTATTTATCTATTATCAGTCTTTATCCTTATACCTACAGATAGACACTGAGCGATCTGTATCATGCTTTTCAAAAGCAAACATTACATTATTAACAAGCATTTTTATTCTACATTTAAATTTTAAAGTTTTGCTTGTTATGCTTTTTTTTATTTGCTTATTTTATTTTTCACAATGCCCAGCACAGTTCCATGGAAGATCAACCATTTATTGAATAAATGAATAATAACTTTCTCCCTTTACCACAAATACTGCACAGAATCTTGGAAGCAGAGTCCTTTAAGTGGGAGTGGGGAACCTCTTAAAAAGTTTTATCAGCTGCAGAAATAACAGAGTGTTGCCATTTCTGTTCCTGCCTGTCAAGAAATGAGGTGTGCAAATTAAAGTCAGTCAGGATCTATGCTCATAGCACTGCTTCTCTGCCTCCAACAGTAAAGATGAGCCAAGGAAAAGAGAAGTCAGTGAAAATACTCCGTCATGACTCCTCGTCACCCCCAGTGACCATTCGCACAAACACGACACAAACCACGTACACACACGCACACATGTGCGTGCGTATATAAATTTATGTGTTTTCTTTTGCCTATGTGTCTAGTCAGCTTAAATGGGTCGACTCGTGTTTTGGCTCATATAGCCAAACCAGACTCTGGCTCAGCT
The DNA here is from genome assembly GCA_004026885.1 of Lyroderma lyra. Classification (NCBI taxonomy): domain Eukaryota; kingdom Metazoa; phylum Chordata; class Mammalia; order Chiroptera; family Megadermatidae; genus Lyroderma; species Lyroderma lyra. The sequence continues at coordinate 14,462 of PVJL010006799.1, read as the reverse complement.
CTACCTGCAAACTTTCTGGCCTGCTTGGGTATAGTGAAGTGGTTTGCATTTCTGAGAACAAATAATTAGGCTCTAGGAGAAGGCCAGGGTTATACAAAAGCCATTCGTTTCTGCCTCTGAGGGTTGTGTGACCCTACGAAAAGGAAACCAAAGGTAGATAAGGACAGTGCTCAGCTGCATGGGCATCACGAGACAATTTTTCCTTGTAGTGGTATCAGACCTTTTATTTAATTGTTCTACATTTGATAAGCTTAGGGATTAATACTTAAAATTGCATCTTCTTTTAATCAACCATGTATAATATCTTGGATGCAGAATTTGTGCTGATGTGGATCAGAGGCTGACCTTATCTTCTTTCATTTATTCTTACCCTTTGGGCTTTCAAGGTAGTGTGGTTATAAAGTCGGCAAAAGAGTATCACAGCTTGAAGAGGCTGTACATAAGATATTTACTTATTTTATTGAACTTTACCATTTTCCCACATCTTATTATGGTAATGGGGAGATTGCTCAGTTACAGTATTGATACCTGAGGCACTGACCCTTTGAGTGAGTTTTGGTGATTAGGGGGGAAGAATTGGAACAAATAGAGGTCTTCTTTCCCTGTGGTTTATAGGATAGCACTTAAATGAATTTTTCAGTGGTTTTAAAGTGTAGGAGGACATACATCTCACTTTTTTGGGTAATTTTCCTCTATCAGGGACATTGCATCCAGCTGTAGGCTATATAGCGCAGTGGTCAAGTATTTGACTGTAGAATTCTTTTTATTAATCATACTTGGGCCCTCTTCCAAATTATGAATCACCTTACTATAGTTACTTACTAACATATAACCACTCAAATTACTTTCAGTGAACTGCTTGCATGTCCATGTTCCCAGAGGCAACCACTAATATTATTTTTATGGAGATTAAAGACATTTAATTTCATAAGAAAAACCCAGCCTTGTCTGTTAAAGCTAGAGGCAGGCAGGAAAGAAGGTGAGAAGCACCTTTTTCATTCTGAAACTCAGAACTCATGTCCAGAGGAAATAAAACAGAAACCACCTTCTCACATGGCAGACGTTTTCATTCCCTAAGGGGGCATGGGGAAAGGAGTGGTGGTCCCCTCCATGAACCAACTTTGTTTTCACTCTCATTTATCAGATGGCATTTTAAGATTCAGGGATTTCAGTATCACCTGAGTTATTCATAGAAATGAAAGTTGTTTTGACCCATGAGGCAGTAGGAGAGAGGTGATGATAGGAGTAACTGCTCATGTTATGGAATAGGCTGAAGAGGTCAGAGGAGAGTAAAAATAAGCCAAGAATTATGGAAAAGTTGACTAGATAGCCATTATTTCAATCCTGCTCCCAAGTAATTCATTTGTAGGATAGTCATAATTTTCTTAAAGGCAAAATTATGGTGGGAAATTGGTTTAAAGCCAATACTTGGATTTTAGAAAAGTCAGAAAGGTGTGTTTTGTCTTTTATTTCTTTGTTTATCTTCACTCTTTGCCTTTTCAAGCTACAGGCAAAAGCTTTATCACCCTTAGAGTTTCTATTTATCCTATTAATTTGAATCTTATTATTTTAGCTTTAAAGATACTAATTTTATTTTAATCTAATATTCTGGAGCTTGATACTGAGAGTAAAGAGATAGAAGGTGAGAAAACATCAGATTAAAAAAAGGTTGGAAGTAGACACTGGACATATTCCTTCATGGTACAAGTACAGTATTATAACTCTTCAATGGTGATTTACTAACTGTTGAATTTTTTATTTCCATGTGCTGCTGCTTTTTTCTTTGGAATGCCAGACAGTTTTGCTTGGGTCCTTCAACAACTGACTTGGTCTGATTCCTATGATCCAACGTAGTAATCAGTCTGGGGTTTGTACTTTTCACTGGAACACTGAAAATTTACTGTTCAGCAAAGATCGGGAAGGCAATTGCACTGGAGCTGCAGCAACATATGTCACCAGCCACATGCAGACAGCCAGATTGTCCACTAGGAACAGAGACATGAGGAGTTTTGGGACCCTGTTTATGGGGTCACTCTCATAATAATGGGAAATTTCTTAAAAATGGCATGGCCTTTTTTTTTTATTTCTGTACAGCTTGGATGACAGACTTGTAGACTCTGAAGCTGATGGCGACAAAGAGGGGAGGCAGGATCACCCGGGAAGCCCCTGTGATGATGCTGAAGCCTCCTGGAAAAGCAGCATTGTCAGTGCGGGGTAAAGGACAGCTCAGCTTTCTTCACATTGTGTCTAGAAATGAGATGGTGTATTTATTGCACAGGAGGCTACAGAGCAGGCTCCTGGCAACCCTCTCCCACTGGGCACGGAGGGTTGGGCCCCCAAGTACAGAGAGGAGTTGGATGGATGGAATTGAGTGGCTTCCTGGGCTTTTCCAACAAAGGCAGGAGGGTGGGGGGAATAAGAGAATCACACAGTTGGCTGTCCCGAGTCCCTTCACTCCTTCCACTTTGTGCTTAGATTCTGACTACTAGAACTGTTTTGATATAGGGCCTTCTAGACTTTACTATTTTATATGCTAACTGGAACTTTTTGGTTTAATATTTCACTTAAAAATGATCCCTTCTGCCATTGCATTTCCCCCCCACTGAACATGTTCTCCACCTTTTGTTTTGTTCTGTTTTGTTTCTCTGCCCTGTTCTAATCCCATTCCCCTAAGGTAGCCTCTAGCAATGTTTTGATAGATATCCTTCCAGACTTCCTCACTTATTTTCTATGCTAACTGGGATCATGGACTATTTTCACTGGAAGGAGTCTCGGAGATCATCTTTCCATCTTTTCCCACCCTGTCCCACTGTACCCCAACCGCAGGCTTCCAGAAGATACATGGTGAGACTAAATGCCCCACCTGAAATGCCACAGCCAGTAATTGACAAAACAGGACTAGACCCAGGTCTTTCCACTCTTAGTTAAAAATGACCTTTTTTCTGTATCCTACAGTTTTATTTTATTATTATTTTTTTAGTCTGTTTTGTGCCCTATAGAAGTAGTTTCTGTAAGAAGGATTTAAGTGATTTATGGCTAGATTTAGTCTCTGAGGTGACTTTTCAGTTCCAGATGGACAACAAGCAAGCGAGCAGACAAACAAACAAGCAAACAAACTTACTTCTAACCAAATAGGAATGGCTATAATTCACCCACTCTGTCTCTCCTTTGGCCTCCGTGATGATGACTGACAGGCCCAGTGCTCTACTTCCTGGAGCAGCTTTCTTGCACTAAGATCATCGTTAGGGCCATCTATCACACAGTCGGCTTTTGCTTCTTTTCTCTTATTGGTCACTTGCTTTGGGCATAGGCCCAACTCTCCCTGTGTTCTCTTCAAGTGCTTCTAGAGAGGTGAAACTTCAAGTTGCTGATTTTCTGGGTATCTTCTATGTATTCCCCATAAAAACCAGAACTTTCCCCTGGTGCAAGGCATCATGTTTTTCACTCATGTACTTTCAACTGCGATTTACAGCTTCATCAGTAAGTCTTGACCGACTTTAAACTTCTAATCTTGTCTTTTTATTTAAATTTTTAAACAGACTCATCGCCAGGCTTTCAAAGTTCAACTTGAGCGCACATACACATCTCCTTTTTTAAATAGAAAGTGCACACTTTCACAAAATACCTAATAAAAGCCTTGTGGTATCACTCTACCTCCCTCCCCTTTTTTCCACCGCCACTCTCAGAACATCTCACATGGCTCACCTGCAAGTCCCAAAGTCACTCTTTGTCACACCAGGCCCACATCTTTGGTCTTTGTTCAAAGTCCATCATGTCTTCTTAGTTACAATAAACCTGCTTCCTTTAACTATAATCAGAGCTCTGATACAAACAGAATTTACAGTGATTTTTGGATTTTTTTTTTTTGCTAAGGATTCAAATTGAACAAATTTGAGTTTTGAAAGAAGAACCTGTCAGGGAGTGGATGGCAAAGAGGTAAGTATATTGAGCAATTAATAGAGTACAAGTGAGCTCTTCTGAATTTGGTGGTGATGGCTACTGCTTCAGAATCTCTTTCTTTCACATAAGCCGCTGCCTGTTGTTGTTCTCTTTGTGTGTGCTTGTGCCTGCGTTGTAGGGATGTTAAACAAGCATCATTTTGTTTGATGTGATTGTAGAATAATGCTTTCGTGTTTACCTTTCATATCCACTTTTAGAGTGGAATATGTTTTACAACTGGGACTGCTGCTATGACCAGTTCTGTAGCATTGCTTTCAGCTTGGGCACATGCCTCTAAAACCTTAATGACTAACAGATGCTGCTCTGAATCAAGAATTCTCCCTCTCTGGCTACTCAGCCTGAGCAATGAGCTGCCTAACTTGGATCTTACAGGCTTCTTGAAAAACTCCACAGGCTGCCTTACTAGCATACTGGTAACATGCAGAAGATTGATATTTTCCAGGCCCAAGCAGGACTTTGAAATAATACCTAGCAGTTGTAGAGAGCTATTTATTTTCCCCTCCTCCCACAAGTGTTTTCACACACATGATCTCATTTTATCCTTCAAAGAGTCCTTGGAGTTAAGTCGGGGAAGCAGTGTTTTCCCCTAGGAACCCGAGGTCCAGAGATGTTAAGTAACTTGCTCAAGGTCACACAATTAGCCTTGACTCCTAGTCTGGCATTCTTTTCACCAAAAAGACACTATTGTTTACTTTGTCCTGTGTCAAAGTTGTCTAAAGTCTTTTCAGGTGCTGTGTGAGCCTGAGCTGTCATTCTCACAGCTCCGATTTAAATTTGTAACAGCCTTTAGTGTTTGTTTGTTTTCTTCTAGTCCTTAAATTATAGGTCTAAGGCAGTGGTTTATGTGTGCTAAAAAATTATTTGAGGAGCTTGTTCAGTAAATCCCGGTTCACTGAATCAAAGGTGTAGCCCAAAATTCAGCTTTAAAAAACAAAACAGACCACTCATGTGATTCTCAATCTGGTGGTCTGTGGAAACACTAAAAAAACTGTTCTAAAAGTTAAAGCAAGCAAGGACTTAAGGTCTCTGAGCCTCAGTTTCCTCATACAAAGAAATTGAAAGAAAACAAGATTAGAATTAATTATTAAATTATTTACAGAAATTAACACAAGTTCTAATCTAAACTTAACAGCTTGCATCGTAATTTCTTTTATGGGAGAAACAATATTTGCTGGAAAAATACCTTGGACGTAGAGAGTGAAACCTCCAAGTTCTGGATTTTCTGCAGAGGGAGGAGAGTAGGACCAGAGGCCAGTTCATGGGAAGGCATGAAGTTAGGTGTTGGGTACGTCAAGGGCCAACAGAGGAATCCCCAGTGGCGAGATAGCTGGACAGGACCCCGGAGAAGAGGGAAAGTTGACATGGAGTTTTAAGATGTTTCTTCCATGGTTCAGGCTGTGATCCTTTCCTGTATACTCAGTAAAATCTGTCCTTTGTGTGAATGGAGGCTTTTCTGTAGGAATTGATGAAGGGGCTGAGTTTTACTTCTGGGTTGATATAATGCAGAACTGAGCTGATGAGACCATAGGTCTTGGAATTTGCAGAAATCTTGAGTAGATCTTTGAATTTCTGCAGACTAGAATTGGAGACACACACATTTCACCAAGCTACCCAAAGGATAGGTATGATCAGGTGACATCTGGGTGAATATAGGATAGTGAGCATGGAGACATTATAGCAAATACTATTTCTGAAATACTCTCACGGCTTTAGAAGTACTAAGGAGGATGTGTTTAGAGACCTCATAAGAAAGGTGCACATCAAGAAAGTGAACATGAGCTAGGATGTTTCCAATAGCGTAGATGAAAGATGAGGAACTTTGAGGTGCAGTTCCAGCGTTGGCCCAGGTTGCAGACTAAGTTCTAGTGCCTTTGTCCCCTTTCCTATGAAGGACTAAATGGTAATTCACATGGACTGTTGATGCAATTAATCTAGCAGCCAGAACCATTAGTGGGGCATTTTGTACATCTAGATAAACAAAGATCTTCTTCAAGATCTTGAGGAAGTGTTCTTAGTTTGAAGAAGCTGAGGGTGGAGAGGTACAAGGTAGAGGGCAACAGACTCAAGGCAGTGGTTTTTCAGTTCATCAAAGAACAGACGTGTTATAAGGCGCAAGAACGTCCACTTTGCAGAGAAGTGTGAACCCCCAGTGTTAACGACGAGGCTGCGTCCTCACCGGTGGTATGGATCCTGAAGAGTCCCAATCTTCCTTACAGTTTAGGAGCTGAGAGGACACCACCATTTGATGAGAAAGCTTATGTCGAATGCTTTCAATCCTTTCAGTACAGAAAGGGAATTAGTGTCATCTGCTGAAAAGTAAGAGTTGGGATTATAGAAATTGGTGGGATTTACAACAGGGTTCGGGACCAGTTCTGGGAGAAATAAGCTAGGGAGGCAATGATAAATTCATGGCAAGACTGCCTATGTGTGGGGAGCGCTAAAGAATCCCAACACATCTTACACAAATGTCTCAAATACAGGCTCCCTCTACCTCCTCACTGTCAGCGAAAGTGAATTCCCTATGAGAACCCTGCTTAGGTGGCCTTCTCATTCTCCCGTGCCCTCAACATGATGGGATCCGGAGAAGCAAACAGAGAAAAGACCAACACTCCTCTGGCTTCCCTTCTGTTACTTAGTCTTGCCATCAGCAAGTGCCTCTCAAGCAACTTACTGGTCTAGGTACTCTGGTGTTTTGTTTCAATATCCTGCCTCTTGTGCAACTCAGTCCTTTGTCGGTGTGTTTTATCCTACCTTTTCCACCCTGTCAGGAGCCATACTCCATCAAATGCCTCTTCTTTATCCTTGAGTTTTAACTCTTAACTCTTGATTTACTCTTTCAGCTCTGCATACTCATTTGCTCAGTTTATCTTAAAAATCATTCTTAGACCTCATACCTTGTTTTTCCTTATAAATAGCGTCATATATTTTCCCTATGATCTGCTTTTCCTGATCTCACTCCCTTCTCTTCTGCTCTAATGCTAACAGGACAACCTTTGGAGCCTTTTGTTTCCTTGGGGTTTATAGCTCTCACATCTAAGAATAAAAACACTAGATGTCTCATATTTCAAGTTCAGAGAACCACCAGGTTGGGACCACCCCTTCCCCAGTAAAGTACCAATATTTGGGTAACTATTACGTTAGGCTATAAAATGATTAAAATATTACAATCCGAATACTAGACAATTCATGTTTTTAACAAACAGTAGCTTTGGGTTCAGTGTGATGCTTCTCTTAGCACCAACATCCAGAGATTCACATTCTAGGTTTTGACACTTCTTGAGACTTTACAGACTACTTCTTATTCTGACAACCTTTCAATTGAACTTGGAATACAAATAGAAACCTCTATTGCTTATCATTTGGCTAAAAATGTGTTACATTTTTGAGAGGTCAGTATTAAACGTTTCTATATAAATTTTGACTGGAAAACATTGTAGTGGGACATTCACACATCTATGAAGTTTGGTTATTAAAATCCAAGAGCTGATTTGTCAGGGAACACAGTAACAACGGAGACATTCTTTACAGCCATGTCATTGTCAAATCAAGATTTGATAGAGCAGCCTCACTGTCAAATGACTAACTAGATAGTATTCTATTTGTATGTTTGTTCATAATTTTGATTCTATTTAGCCATTCTCCTCTTGATGGTTATTTAGATTGCTTCCAATAATTTTCTATTAGAAATGTTTCTCTATCTATCTACCTATCAACCTATCTATAGGTATGGATATAGATATAGATAAGCTGTCCAGAAAGTATCCAGCCATGTAATGGTTCTTGTTATATTGACAATGGCTGGATTTCTTTCCGGACAGCCCTTGTATTTTTGTATTTGTATCACTTCATGGATAAGCAAGGATATTTGTAGCATAAGTACTCATAAGTAATATTCTTGGATCACATCTTATGTGCATCGCTAATCTTTATCAGTGTTACTAATTGATCTTCATGAAGTTGTACCAATTTACCTGCCTACTTAGGAGTGTATGAGAGTGGTTGCTTCCCCACACTTACATGATGATGGTGTAAGCAAACTTTGTTTTGCCAATCCGAAAAGTTAAAAATTACCCGATTGCAGTTCACATTTGTGTTTTGTTTTTTTTTTTAAATTATGAGTGTAGTTTCAGATATTTTCATAGCTTAATGTTGGATTGATCTTAATACACTTCCAGTCCCTCTGAAGATCTTGGATTCTCAAGTCGTAGCTGCCTTGCTAAATTCCAGGTTTTTTCTCTCCAATCCTATGAAGCTACTTACCTTCTTGGCCCCATGGCTGCTCCTCTCTGCTCAGTTCCCAGAAGCGAGGCCCTGTAATGCTTGTGAATCGGCAAATGCTCTCAGGAAGCGTAGAGCAGAACACTGGGCTTATCTCAGTACACTTCTTGGCTCCTGGAGGACTTCACCTCTCAAGTCCCAGCTGCCTTGATAGTTTCTAATGCTTGAAAACAGATGTTTTTATTTTATCCAACTTTTATTTTTTATTTTGGTAGGGAGGTTGGTTTGATACAAGCCTATCAAAGCTATAAGTGGAATTGTTTTTATATTAATTTGAACCCAGGCATTTTCTAATACTGAATTCTCTTTATTATTTGTAATAGCGCTTTGATTGGATCTTATTTGTGTGCCTCCGAATTTCTTATGTCGGAACCTAATTCTCAAGTTGATGGTATCTGAAGGTGGGATTTTGGGAGTTGATTGTGTCACGAGGGTGGAGCTTCCATTAATGGGATCACTACCCTAATGAAGAAATCCCAGGGAGCTCCCTCACCTTTTTTGCCCTATGAAGAAGACACAATGAGAAGATCGCCATTTATGAACCTGAAAGCTGGCTCTCAGCAGATGACAAATCTGCCAGCCCCTTGACCTTGGGCTACCCAGGCTTCAGAACCGTAGGAAGTAAATTGCTGTTGTTTATAAGCCACGCGGTGTCTGGTGTTCTGTTAGAGCAGCCCTAACTAAGAGTAATACCATGTTTTGCCATGTGTAATGTGCACCCATGTTTTTTGCCTCCAACTTTCAGGGAAACATTTTTTTGTTTTAATTTTTTAATTCAAGTTTTTATTTGTTTATATTTAGGTACTTTATTTTTTGTATTATAAAGAAATTTATTTTTAAACATGTTATGGTGCAGGAAATTTTATGTAACACTTTTAACTCATAAGCATAAATAAAAGAATTAAAAACATTTATATAGATACGGAATTAGTACTACCCATGTAGAATGCGCACCCTCATTTTTCCCTCATAAATTTGGGCAATGAAGTTCCCGTTATACATGGCAAAATATGATATGTCTCTGTCTTTCACTATTGAATGTTGTTAAGTATAAAGCCAGTCTAATTTTCCCCCTTTGTATTAGGTATGGGAAAGAGAGTGATCCTCACCGAAGTACAAGATACAATAACTTAAATAAGGTTGAACTTTATATCTCTCTCATGTTAGTCTGGCTGATTTAAGTTGTCAGAGCAACTACTGCATAATGTCACTAGGGGACAATTTCTTTTGTCTTGTTGCTCCATCATCTCCTAGGACATTGTTCTCACCCCAAGATTGAAGGTGGGACATTGGCACATATATATCCCAGCTCACAAAAGAGAAAAAGAGGCAAAATTCAGAGAAAGCAGATTTTTTTTTAAATTGCAGATGATTTTTGCACCCTTCATGTCCGTGTGTTCCAGTTGTCTCTAGAACATACTCATGTGGCCACCCTAGCCAACTGCAGAGATAGCTATGAAATGCAATGTCTAGCTCAGTGGTTATAAAATACAATCAGAAATCAGAGAAAATTCAGGGGAAACAGTAGGAATCTGCCTCAAACTTGTAAGATACTTCATTGTTTTACCTGAATGCCCAGAGTTGTTTTTTTTTTAATCTCTGAAGTCCAGTGCTATTACTAGCATATGTTTCACTGTTGCTCACGTTGCATGAGGCATTTCTGTTTTTTCTTTGTCTTTGTCTTTCTTTCTTTCTTTTCTTTCTTTCTTTCTTTCTTTCTTTCTTTCTTTCTATTTCTTTCTTTCTTTCTTTCTTTCTTTCTTTCTTTCTTTCTTTCTTTCTTTTTTGGTATGAATTGCTGTGTTCAAGTTATAATTTTAAGTTTTTTAATTTTCCAAAATTATGACTTTATATTATTTTTTTCTACTCTCTTTGTTTTGTGTTATTCTTTTTTTCTTTCTTTTGTCTGTAATTCATAGCTATCATTTTGCTTGCTTCTGTCCCTTGGTGTGATTTCAGTGATGGTTCTTTGTACTGCTTAATGTGGCCTTGATTTCTTGGATGGATTTTTTTTCCCTCCTATTTCTTTCTTAAGTCTGCCAGCTCCTGTTTCATCTCCTCCAGTTCTCCACTTTGAACTCAGTGATTCATTAGGTGTCTTGTATTCATGACCATGTATTTGGTCATGATTTTTATCTGAGCAGTGGCCATATTTTTCTGGTGTGGGTTCATCACCTGACACTTGTTTTTTCCCACATTTTTCTTCCTTTTCCTAAAAAGTAATTTTGCATAGATACTTGGCGGGTTCTTTTCGCTTATTACTTTTGTGAATGAGGTGAATCTTTCCAGTCATTTGTGCGAGGTCCCTTCAGGGGAGAGAAGGGAGCAGTGTTCCAGGCCAGCAGTAACTTTTCGGTTCACAACACAGTTCCTTATGGCTCAGCAGTGAGTGAGACTGTGGGTGCGTGAGAGTGTGTGTGTGTGTGCGTGCGCGTGTGCGCGTGTGTGCGTGTGCGTGCGTGCGCGTGTGCGTGGGTGTGTGTGTGCGTGCGCGTGTGTGCATGCATGTGTGTGTGCGTGTGCGTGTTGTGTGCGTGCGCGCGCGCATGTGCATGCGTGCGTGTGTGTGTTAACCTTCAGTACTCCCTACTTCAAAGAAATCATCAGTTTCTGGACTGCTCAAAATAAAGGTGAAGAATCCATTTCCTTCCCTGTCCTCAATGACGCATTGCTTCTCTCAAAAATGTGTGTTTCTTTGCTCAGGCCTGTTTTAGGGGGTCCGGGGAAACTCTCCCTAAAGACCCAGGATTACTGTTCCCATTATTCCTGGCAAGACTTGGGGTTTTGTCCCTCTTGTTGTGCCACCTACTTTGGATAATCGTGCGATGCCTGATTTGTTTGGGATCTGCAGCCCCAGATGTTTCTTTCGGTGTTTCCTCGAATCCCTGTATGATGTTGCCCTGCATTTGGCAGCTGTTCCTCAAAGATCATAATTTGGGGATTACAGGGGTCTCCTGGCTTTATCAAAGATCATTTCTCTCTTTTATTCTGTTGTTATTTTGATTTGATTTCTTAGAGAAACCTAGTTAGAACCATCTTTTTGTCTGGCGTTTTATAATCAGGTACTGTGATTATCCACTTAGAGAAATCAATTATTATTTTGTTAGGATGAATTTCCTTAAGTGGTTTATTTATAAAATTTTAAGCAATTCAATCTATTTTTCAAGTGTTACACATAAATCTATACTCTTCCACTAGTATATGAAAGTTTCTATTTTCCATCCCCTTACTAATACATATATAGAGTTTTGCCTATTTGATATTTTAACATGGTACTTTTCTTAAGTTGCACTTTTAATTATTAGGTGGCAAATAATTATATCCTCTTTTGAGAATTTTCCATTATTATCTGTTAGTGATTTTTGTTTTCTTTTAGTGCCTTTCTCAACTTTTTATGGATTGATGTGAGCTTTTGCTTAAAAGTATATTGCATATATTTTTCTCAGTCAATTGTATGTTTTAGTTTTATTTTAATGTAATCTTTTACCAAAAAGTATTTTTATAGCAAGTTTAATATTTTCCCATTTACCTTAGGTGTTATTTTCTTTACCATGCCAAAATTTTATATTCACATATATATTTCTTTAGTGCTATAGATCTTATCTTTCTATTTAAATTCTAATAGTCTGGAATTTATTTTGAATATAGTATAAAGGATTGATCTGGCTTGTTTTCCCCATAATTATTAGTCATGTACTCCATCATCATTTACAGAATAATTTATTTTTTCCATTGATTTAAAATGCCACTGTTAACACATTAATCTTATGTTTATCCGGAAATGCTCTAAAGTCTATTTCATTGTTTGCTTCTTTTTGTGGCAGTACTACAATATTTACATTATCATTTTATATACTACTACATTTTATTTTCTAGCAAGACAAAGTCCTATTGTTGCTATAATTTCAAAATCTCTTACTTAGTTTTATGTATTATTCTTCCAGGTGAACTTTAGAATCACTTGTTGAGTTCCCCAAAATAAATCCTAAAATCCACTGGGATTGCATTGAGTTTATTTATTTATTTGGGAAGAATTGACATTTTGAAAATATTAAGTCTTCTTTGTCAGTAACATCATATAGTTCTCATTTAGACAAATTTTCTTTTATGTCTTTCAATAACAATATTGTGGTTTTCTTCACAGAGATTCTGCACATTTCTCAAGATTGTAACTCTTAGGTGATGTGTATTGTTTTGTTCTTAGGAATGTAATTTATTTTCTAAGTCATTATAGTTGGAATATAGGAAAACATTGAGCTTTGTTTATTTTGTAATTAATACTTTACTAATCTTTCTTATAAATCCTAGTTGCTTTTCAGATTATTCTTTTGAGATTTATACCTAGATAATGATGTCTTGTACAAATGTTAAATTTTCTTCCTCTTTTCCAATATTTGTACTTCTTAATTTGCTTTCTTACCCAAATGCATTGGCAAACTTCATCAGAACAATGCTAATTAATAATAGAGCTAGTAGGCATAATTGACTTGTTCTCAATCATAATAGGAATGTATCTATAGTTTTACTGTTAAAGTGGCTTTTGTGGAGACAATGTGTAGTTTGTTCTATTAAAAATATTTTTATTGGGAGTTCCCTGGTGGTGTAGTAGCTAGGCTTCAGCGCTCACAACGCTGTAGCCTGGGTTCGATTCCCAGCCAGGGAACTACCCCCTCCCAAAAAACATTTTCTTAAAAATTTTCCCATCTGACTATCACTGTCTTTTAATTGGTGTGTGGATCTATTGATGATTGCACTGAGGTCTGCCTTAATATTATTTGTGTTTTTGCTTGCCCCCTCTGGTTTTGTTTCTTTGTTTTCTTTTCCTATCTTGTTTTTTTTAAAAATATTTTTAGTAATCCATTTTAACTTATTGGCTAGTTTTCTATGTATCTCTCTATTTTTTTAGTGCTTGCTTTAGAGAGTATGATGTGCATAACTCAATTGCTATCTTTCTGATTCAAGCAAAAATGCAGAAGCAAGATTTGAAGCCACGGAAGATTTTGGGCAAAAGAATGAAATTAATCTAATGGTATTTTAACAAAATAACTTGGTTGCTTTGTTAAGAATAGACTCTAGGGTTTCAAAGGCTAAAGTAGGGAGACTATTGCAAATGTAGGAAAAGATGTAAGGAAAAATAAATAAGGAATTTCCTTATATATATTCCTTCTATTACTATTTTTTTGATGAATGAAAACATTCTTTTATTTTTAAATTAATCTTTACAAACAATTGAATGTAAGTAATTAAAAATAAAATTCCAGTTATGTCCCTTGAATTTGGTGTTTCACACATTTCAGCTGTGAGAACACCACCATCACAATTTTTCCAGCATGGGACCTTTCAAGCTGACTGATTTGACATCAACGTACTTTTTTTTTTTTTAATTCATTGGGGTGACATTGATTAGTAAAAATTACATAGGTCCCAGGTGTACAATTCTACATTACATCTTCTATGTGTTGCATTTTGTGGTCATTACCCAGAGTCAGTTCTCTTTCCATCACCATGTATTTGTGTCCCTGTCCCTTGTACCCCACCCCCTCCCTTCTTACCCTTAGGTAATTACTAAATTATTGACTGTGTCCATGAGTTTTGTTTCTTTGTTGCTTTCAATTTTATGTTAACAATTGAACTAAATTTCTTTATTTCTTTCCCTTATTTTATCCACTTTCCTATCCCTTCTCCCATCTTAGAGAAGTCCCTCTAACATTCCTTGCAGTACTGGTTTGGTGGTGATGCATTTCCTTAACTTTTCCTTATCTGAGAAACTCTTTATCTGTTCTTCAATTTTTTTTTTCTTTCTTTTTTTTTTTTTTTTTTGTAGTATGTGGGTAGTTCCCTGGCTGGGTTGACAGCGCCAGTGCCGAAGCCTTAAGCCACTACACCACCAGGGAACTCCCTCTGTCCTTCAATTTTGAATGCTACCCTTGCTGGATACATTATTCTTGGTTGTAGATCCTTGGTTTTCATCACATTGAATATTCTCTGCTAGTCCCTTCTGGCATATAAAGTTTCTGGTGAGAAATCAGCTGAGAATCGAATGGGTGTCCCTTTATAAGTTACTACTTGCATTTCTCTTGCTGTTTTTAGAAGTTTCTCCTTTTATTTAACATTTGCCATTTTAATTAGGATATGTCTTTTTTTTTTCTTTTTTTTTTTAATTCATTTTTATTGTTAGACTTATTGGGGTGACATCTGTTAGCAAGGATTACATAGGTTTCAGG
>PVJL010006798.1:0-77182 GCA_004026885.1 Lyroderma lyra | reverse complement strand
AAAAAAAATAAAAATAAAAAAATAAAGATGAATTAAAAAATAAAATAAAATAAAAGTCAAAGCATGCAAATAAACTTTTGAATTAACAAGAAAAACAAAAACGAAAAAAAAAAATCGAGGTGGAACACTGAGAGACCGTGGTATAAACACAAATAAACAAGCAAACCAAAGGAAAAAAAAAAAGTAAGCTTAGTAACTGAAACATGACATGTTTTTCATAATTATTAGGTTATTATTTTGAATAATTAAAAATATATAAACAAGTAAATGCCCCAAATTTCTCAAGAATATTCCATTATATTTTTCACTATGTGACTAGAAACAAATATTTCATTCTAGTTTTTCCATTGAGTCATCATATGACCTTATGCAAATTACAAATATCTCTAGGTCTAAGTTTCTGCAAAATGAGAGATATAAACATTTTTCTTAGCAGCCAAGGTGAGAATCAGTGCTGTGAATATCCTAAATTTATATGAAATTGAATGTTTGTGGTAATTTTTCAAAGTATAGTGTATCTTTTATTATATTCTTAAGAGATTGTGTTGCAGGTCAGGTTCCTGGGAAGCAGACTCTGAGATCAAGATTAGTATACAAGTAGGATACAAGGAAGTGCTCTCAACAATAACACCTGTTGGGGGAGGGAAGGAAACAGGGTTGGGCTGAGAAAGAAGTAAGCAGTCAAAACAAAATCATTGGCTAAACCTTCTATAGTGAATATTGGGTAGATTCTATAGAATAAATATGACCAATATGACAAATGTGATGACTTCAGCATTTTTATGATTTAGAAGAGAGCATAGTGGACACCTTTGGTACTGTCTTCCCAACATCTGTCCCCTATGACTGCTCCTTCTTTTGTTCCAACCCTTCAATTTACAGGGTAGATCACATGTTCTTACAGACTCTGCCTACCTTGCCACTTTTGATGTCTCCAGGAGTGAGTACCTAACTTAAACTGAGTCAATTTTTAAGTTTACCTTGAAAAGATGGTCAATCTCTGGTGATAAGGACCAAAATGTAAAACTCAGGATCTGGCTTATGACCTCTGTGGATGAGGAGGTCATGATGAACTTCAAAACTACCCATGCATATTATGTAATGATAAAGAATTCAGTCTTTAAGAAGTCATAACAATCCTAAATATATATGTACCTAACAGTATAATTTTAAGGTGCTTGAAGCAAAAATTGATAGAACTAGAAACAAATTGATAAATCCACAACTATATCTGGAGAATTAAATACAGCAATTGAGAGAACACATGTACAGGCAATCAGTAAGGATATAGAAGATGTCAATACTATCAACTAACTTGAACTAGTTGACATTTATAGAACATTGTACTCAACAACAAAAGAATATATATACTGTCTAACTGCATATGGAACATTCATCAAGGTAGACCATGTTCTGGGCTACAAAGCAAACCTAAAGAAATTTAAAAGATAAAATCATACAGAGTACTCATATGTTCTCTGATAATGGAATTAAGCTAGAAATCCATAATAGAAAGATATTGGAAAATCCACACATATTTTGCACCATAAACAACACAATTTTCTAAATAATCCATGTGTTAATGGGGAAAACCACAAAGGAAATTAGAAAACATTTTGATTTGAATGAAAATAAGAATGCAGCACATGAAAATTTCTGGGATTCATCAACAGCAGTGCTATAGGTGCAATTTATAGAATTAAATGCTTATATTAGAAAGGAAGAAAGGTCTCAAATATATGATCTAAGCCTTAAGAATCTTAAGATGAACAAATTAAACCTTAAAGCAAACAGAATCAAGGTAAAAATATGAAGAGTAGAAATAAAAAAAATTAAAAACAAGAAAATAGAGAAAATCAATGAAATGAAAAGCTGGTATTTGAAAAGATCAATATAATTGAAAAACATCTACCCAGACTGAGCAAAGGGGAAAAGACAAAAAATGACTAATATCAGAAATGAGAAAAGGGACAATCACTATTGATTCTACAGACATTAAAAAGATAAGAGATACTACAGACAACTCTATGTCTATGCATTCAGCCATTTTGATGTCATGGATAAGTTACCTGATTAAAAACTATCAAAAACCTCATGTAAGAATAGATAATAGTCCTGCATCTATTGAAAAAATTACTACTTCTTACTAAACATTGGAAAAGAAAGAACACCAAGTTTATATAAATTTTTCCAGACAATAGAAGAAGGAACAGATATCAAAACCAGACAAAAATATTAGAAGTAAAGAAAACTAAAAATCAATATTTCTTATGAATAGATGATGCTAAAATCATTACTGAAAGATTAGAAAATTGAATCCAACAATATATAAAAAGGATAATACATTATGACTAAATGGGATTTACCTTGGAAATACGAGGCTGGTTCAACATTCAAAAATCAGTGTAATTCACCATATCAGCAGACTAATGGACAAAAAATATATAATATTTATAATAGATGCAAAGAAAAACATTTTATCAAATATCTATTCGTGGTTTAAAACAACAACAGTAACATAAACTGAGTAAATTATGAGTAGAAGGAGACGTTATCATCCTGATAGAAGGCATGTACAAAAAAGTACAGCTAACGCCGTACTTACAGTGAATTACTGAATGCTTTCCCTCTAAGGTTGGGAAAATGAAAGCAGTGATGTCCACACACACCTCTCCTGTTCAGAATTACACTGGAGGTCCCAGTTAATATCAAGAAACTACAGATACATGCAAAACCATTGAGGAATCTCAAATACAATTACAGTCATGAAGGAAGTCAGATTCAAAAGGCTACAGACTGATTTCTTATGACATTCTGGAAAAGGCTAAACCGTGGGGACAGAAGACAGATCAGTAGTTGCCAGGGCTGAGGTTTCAGGGAGAGTTTAATTACAAAGGGCATGGGCGTGTTTTGGAGAGTGATAAAAATCCTTCTATATCTTGTTTATAATAGTATGTGTTTGCCACCACTCATAGAATTATATGCAAAGCGGTATCTTTTGCTATATGTAAATTTTACCTCAATACAACCTCACAGAGAAAAGAAAACCCACTCACAGAGAGAAACTATAATGTGGGTTTGCCTTTGGAACAAAAGCCTGGTATTTTGTCTAGGGTTGCAATTTTTTTCAAAAATCAGGATGTATCTTCTGTCTTTTTGGAGTTTGGTTATTCATGTATTCTATAGATTATATGAGTGACCTAGGATATTTCCAATGTAATCTCCATATTTTTTCCCAAGCAAGTTCAAATTAGGTTTCTATCACCTGCAACAGATAGTCATGAGTAATATATGGAAACAGACACTTGTGCAAGTCATTGTTATATGAGGATGTGTGAGAAGTGCTGTAGTAGAGGTAAAAAGTGTATGTGAGCTGAGAGTAGAAAGGGATTAAGGCTGACAGGGCATATCAAGGGTGGATAGTAAATGAGCTGGCCTTGAAGACTTTTTGCAGTAGGAGTCAGGTGAAGCATGTCCTGGCTTGGGGAACAGCAGGAGCACACGCAGAAGACATGATTGAACTGGTGGATCAGAGTTATGTGGTGTCTTCAGGGATAAGAAGTGCAGTAGGGCTGCAGTCTAGAGACTGTGAGGCCAGGCAAATGATGGAAGATGAACTCGCAAAGGTAGACTTTTACCACAGAGTATGTAGAGGGACCTCCTTACTTGTATGTGCAAGTGTTTGAACTTTATATAGACTTCTATAAAGGGTAAGGGATTGGCATGCTCAGAAAAGAATTTTTGAAAGATAATTTAGGTGCAGTTTGAAGAATTATCCCCCAAGATTAGGGATACATCAGTTGGGAGGTAGTTGCTCTAGATTAGAAGGCCTAAAGATGACATGCCCTGAATAGATAGAGGGTGTGATGAGGTTATTACCACTTATTTACCACTTCCTGCAAGCCAGGCATTGTGCTAAAATGCTTTAAACACAGTATCTCATTTAGTCATTATGATCATGTAAGACAGGTGTTATACCAATGTAGTAGTCATTGATTGTTCATTTAGTTCATGTAGGTAGGGCTGACCCCACTGCCTTTCCCACCTACCCAGAAGTAGGGACATTAAGGATGGGCATGTGTCCCAGGCCATCATACAAACACATTCTTTTTACCCCTGGCCACAGTGAATCGTGAGGGATAGACATAGACTGGATTTTATTTATGTAGATTAGTCTCATGAATTTGGTAGGAATTATCAGTAAGAGAAGATGAATTTCATCTGCTTTCAATAAGGGATAGATGAGACCTACCTAAAATCATTTGTTACTTGATACTAATTTTTCAGCCCTGCATATCCCAATGGATTTTCTTTGAACATTAGTTCTAAGAAATAGTCTGTGAAAAAGTGTTCTATTTTACACATTAACTTATGTTTACACATTAACTTATGTTTACGTATAAACATCACATACTATATCCTCCTCAGAATTTATTAAAGGCTCTAGAAATCCTGTAGTAGAAAAATGTATTTAACTTTAATTCAGCTTTCTCAAAGGTATGCAATGCAAGCGCCCTTTTCACACATTCATTGGTCACTGTCCACTTACCACATTTTGGGAAATACAATTGTAGGCATTTATCTCCCTAACTGTAGATAAACCATTCAAGATGTTAATAGCAGAACAAAAGGCAGTGCTCACTTTATTGCCTATATTTTTTGAAGCTGCATTCCTCAGTCTTTCCTCTCTAACAATTAATGAAGGTGATCTAAAAACACATTATAAAATGTGAGAGCTGGGGGCATGTTTTGGTCAATTTGGACTTAGGCAATCTCATGTAAGACTTTCTGCTGCCTTCCGGGGCCCTGAAATTCATCACCTGACAACTGTGGAGAATACAGTGTTGCATTTGGCTTACAATTGTGCCTGAGACTTCCCAAAGAAGAGATCTAAACAGATTACTTAAGAAAAGGAATAATAATGTGAGTTAGAAGTAGAATTCAAATTCTCAGGAGCCCAGTTGCCTAGGAGTCTCATTTTTGAATCTGGAATGTTCAACAGGCTTAAGGAGTAAATGAGAAAATGTCCAAGGTGCCTGACACAGTGCTGGGTGCAGTAAATACAGCAGTAGAAAGGTCCAGCCATTGTGATCTTCAAGGAACATTCTTGTACCTTCAAATGATGTCTCTGAGAAACGTTCCATCAATTTGTAAAGTCACCTCCAATTCCCTTCCTTATAACATTTGATGAAGTGATACATAAAATGCAGTGATACTGAGAAAAGGAAGAGCAACATTACTTCTAAAAGAAAAAGCATTTTACACTATACGAATACAGATGAAATCAGATTCACAAGGAGGGTCATCACTGGACACCTGTGACTGACATAGGATCTGAAATAATACCAGTGATAATTAGAAACATTTCTCTGTGAGGTATTTCCAATGCAGAGTAGCTCTTCCCTCCTCCGGAAACTTCACAGTGTTTTACTGATGACAAACTGGTGTAATAAAAATAAAGACACATTGAAATGGAATTTTTACAATGGTGATTCTTAAACACTTAGAGCTGCTGTGGAAAAAAACTACAATATACTTTTATATGTTCAAGTTATCTTATTTTAGCACTATTGTGCAAACAATTGAAAAATCTTAACCATCAATCCATGTTAAAATTAGCTCAAAACACACACTCTTTGAATGAATTACGCTGACATGCTCAGGGAATCTAAGACAATTTTAGTTTTTTATTTAGAAAAACCCACAACTGGTGTTTCTCATTATCTTGTTTAGCAGCTTTTTGCCTACAGAAGGGTTGGAATTTATAATAGAAACTTCTAGAAGATATATTATACATCCCTTGGAGATGATGGTTATTTTGAAGATGGAAACAATATGGAAGACAGAGAAGACAATGAGCTGTGTTTCAGGGGTAGATATAATCTCTGCTCTGAAAGAGGTTACAAATTATTGAGTGGGGAACACACAAGTACACAACTGAATACAACTGATAGCATTATGGAATGCAAGTAGAAACCATTCACACAGCTTATTTCTATAGTAACTTGACTTTACTCTTCACTGTTGTCTTCAATATAACATTGTCATTCCTGTATAGGGGGAGGAAAGGAAAACTTTCTCTCTGCCTTCCTAGGTTCTCCAGATGGGGCCCTGTAAATTAGACTGGCAAAAGACAGATTAACCGGAGAAACCCACAAACAGAAGTTTAAAAACATGTGCAGTGTACTTGCACAGGTGAACATTCAGAGATAAGTGACTCAAAGCAGTGATTAGAATTTGGACTTATATAATATCTTAACAAAAAAACCCTACAATTTTTATGGAAGTGACAAGACAAAGGAAAGGACTTAGAGATTCTAGGGATGGCAAATTGTGGGAAGGTAAGTGCTAGTTAGTCAATTTAGGAGATTCCTCTTGTGCCATCTCTAAGTTGATAAGGTCTAGAGTTTTCTCTGGTGAGTAACTTCTGTGTTTCTGGTATAGAGGGGAGGAGTAACAACTTTATAAATTTAGGTCCTGCTTTTCTAGGCAAATGGGGCAGGGAAGAGAAGTGGGTGTTTTGTTGTTGTTGTTGTCTGTTTTGTATCTGCTACTTTTCAGTTACCTTCAATTCAAAATTATCCTTATGCCAAGTGGCGTATTTTGGGATGGCATATTTTGCTACTCTTCACCAGAATGCTCTTGCCCTAGGAAACAAAAGTAACAAACAACTTTAATGTTCATTCCAGGAACTTCCTGAAATGAACATTAAACTCTTTCATAGACAGTTTATATCCCAAGACCTCAGAACTCCTCGCTTCAAAATAAATGCCTTGCTGTGTCTACCATTTCTAAACTATCATATGATTCTTACCCAGCTCCAACCAAGCCTCTTCATTGAAACACTTACTCTAAACCAGACTTTAACATCCCATAAACATCCAAATTTCTCTCTGCTGAGATGCTACTATGACTGTTCAGGCAGTGTTCTTTCTTACCACCCTTGGCTTTGTCTCATTCCAGATTATTTTGGTAATATTTTGGATATTTTGGGAGCCTGCACTCAACAACCTTGGAGGTTCAAGAGATATTCAGTCAAAATGGGAAATCCTTAACACTGAGTTTTGACTTGAACTTCATTGTTCTCCTGCTGCCCTTTAGGACTTCTCTGACCATGACCTGGGGTGAATCTCACATTGGGTCAAACTTCGATTTCTTTCCATTGAGCATCCAGAATGTTAATTTAATTTTTTTTCTTTTAGGAGTGAGGAACCCTTTTCAGGAAAATTTTTGATTATCTGATCATATTTGAAAAAACTGGTATCTTTGGTAGAAATCTGCCTTATTAACAACACTGTCTGTGGTTTAAATTTTGTTTTGTTTTGTTTTTTCTTTCCTAAGATAGAAATAATTACTACTTACTCCTTTACTGCAGAGACCCAGTCCCCTAGTGCTGGTATCCAGAGGGGGAATAGCAGGTCAGAGCAAAAGCTGCTGTAGCAAAAAGTTGATAAAAATTTATATGCAATGATCAGTCTCATCATTTGCTGCTTTGCTCTTCCCCTTCCCTGGGCAAAAGGTTTTTTCCCCCATGCTGTCGTATGGGTTAGAAAGGCAAAAACCTTGAACTCTTTCCTACAGTAATAATAGCAAATGGTGAACAAGAGTTGCTGGGTATGGTGATGGGGAGTGGTTGTGTCTTAATCTGCTAGGGCTTCCATAACACAGTATCATAGACTGGGTGGCTTAAACAACAGACAGTTATTTTCTCACAGTTCTGGAGAACTGGAAGTTTGGGATCAGGGTACCACATGGCTGGGTTCCTCTTCCTGGCTTGCAGATGGCTGCCATCTTCCTGGTGGGTGGGAGGAGGGTAGAGAGCAAACTCTCTGGTCTCTTCTAAGAAGAACACTAATACCACCATGAGGACTTCACCCTTATGACCTCATCTCAACCTAATTACTTCTCAAAGGCCCCATCTTTAAATGCCATCACATTGGAGGTTAGGGCTTCCACATATGATTTTTGGATGGACACAATTCAGACTGTAGCAGGTTGTAGTGGGAAATAATTGTGTTCTTCTCCTGGTTTGTCCTTAACCAATCCATCCCTGCACCCTCCTTAATATTCCTAGTAACGTCTAGCACAGTAATCTCCCTGACCCAGTTCTCAGGCCTCACTAAGTACTAGGTAGAAGTTAGCTGTATAGCCTGGAGCTTTTGTGGCCACAAACACTCAAATCTCTGGACATGTTTTTCAGGGACCCCCAGGATGGTGGTAATGGTAATATCATTAAGCTAAAAGGTAAACCCAAAAGGAAAGAACTAGTTTCAAATGCTTAGAAAGACAAAAGTAGTCTCAGCTCTAAGAATGGGGTAAAGAAAAATGAAAAATACGATGTAGGACTTGTGAGAATTTCAGGGAGTCAGCACTATTAGGAAATAAGTCATTTTTAGATAACAGGTTTGCCTGCTTAAAGTTTTACTTTAAAATTTAAGGCATTTATTAAAGATATATTTTTAAAATGAATTGCACACTTTGTTGCCTTCCTAATTAAAGGAAGATGAACATTATTTAACTTATTCTTAATGACTTGAGATCACCATAATAGACATAAATGATTATTCCTTAAAGCTATGATGCCCTCAAGGGTCAGTATACTGAGCTACTCGCTTCTGTATTACTCTTCCTAGACTGCTATGATTTTTGAGTTTGTATCCACCCTGCCTTTAATATTGCAGGCACTAGACACATGTCTTTTCTCACTACTTTCAAGGTATAGTGTATCTGATTAACTAGACCCTTTCCCTAATAAAAATGTGTCACATATAGTCTGCTGTGGTCTTAACCATAAAGATAAGCCTGTTAAATGTATACAAACTGAAAGTGATTAGGTCCTGATCAGCATGGCAGAATGAGTGCTCTAGCTCACAGGATTTGGTGACATTGACCTTGGTTGCTTATTTTTTCCCCACTGTACATATCAACTTGACTCATATTTCAGTTAGTTAAAAAAAAAAGCTGTTATTGTCTTCCTGGTAGGTGAGGTGTTATTGAAATGGGGAAAAAACAGACAAATTGCACTGTGATTTTACCAGTTCATTAGCAACATCATGGTCATCCTGAAAGATGCACACTTACTTACCTGCTGCTCTGTGCAGAGTGTCATGCACCAACTTGGATAAAAGCCCAGCATTCTTTGCTTAGACTGTTAGCCCAAGTTTACATTTTAGTCTGTGATTTTTAAATTAATTTTAAGAAGATAAAAATGAGGGTAGTAAATGTATGAATTTGGCACCGTTATTAGCACTTCAGAACAATTGCTCCTTTTGGGAGCCACTTCACAGTTTCCAGAGTATTTTCCCATATATGTTCTCTTTGATTCTCACTACCACCTCCTGCAACAGAGCTACCCACAACCTAGCATTCATGTAGGGCCATTTATTTCCCAACAGACAGGATGTACAGATTTTCTCTTAAACTCAGTATTTCTGAGATGCTTCTTGCATGTCAATAAGGCAGGCATTGCTAACGGTTGTAGCATATGTCTCACTTGGTGGTAACAGATACATTAATTAAAAAATTGCAGAGGCAAGGGCACAAACGTTAAAAGCATCCATCAAAAATAAATAATTAAATAAAACAAAATTATTCTGTAAACTTGTTGGAAGCCTCTGGGGAATTCTCAGCAAATGAATGACTATCTCACAGCAGCCTAGCTGTATTCTTGAATAAGATTTTAAACAATCTTCAGCCTAAAGGTCACAAAAAGCAAAGAACATTTATTTGCAAGAAGGAAAGTCATTTTTGCTTTGGTGGGTTTTTCGGTTCTACCTCTGAACCTTTGCTTCTGCAATGTAGCACATCTGTTTAGCTTATGACTGCCTTCTCTTGTGTGAAGGGCTTTTATTTTTTTTCCAGTTTAAATCAGTACAAGGGAGAACACAAGAGGAGCCGTGCACATTGCACTAAGGCGTCTTGCCATGTTCAAAATCCTACTCATCTGAGTTAGCTATCTACACGGTCAACACGTTTCTTGAGCTCTTACGATGTTCCAGACACAGGATTTCAGCATTCACCAGAGATGAAGTCTGGAGGCTGGAAAGGCTAACAGATTCTCCTGACTTGCATTGTATGGATTAGATCACAGACACCTTCAAGGCAGGTGGTAGTAATAACAGGCAAGAGTCAAAAGAACCAAAATAGCTCACTGCCTTTTTGTCTGTGATCCCATCTTGGCGTAGGAAAGCGTGGGAGATGGGAGAGGTTGAGATTTTACTTACTTCGTTGGGCGTTAGTATTTGTGTCTTGCTCCCTCTTGGACTTGCACTAATGGAGCTTTAATGTGGGCTTTGGAATGGCGCTGGATCGTGGTGGAAAGATCCCTAGAGTCAGCAGACCAGGTGGAGTCCTAGCCATGGAAGACGGATTTGGGGCAAAGATTGCAGGTTTGGGGGTCAGACAGATTTTATTTGCATCCAGGCTCTCTGACTTCCTAGCTGAGCAACCAGATTTCTTAAATACTCTAAATCTTGGTTTCTTTTTCTATGCAATTAGTATTATAATACCTAGTAGAATTATCAGTATTAAGTGAGATTTATCTAAGTGGGTCTAGTCATAGGTCAATAAATACTACTTTTTATTTTGTTTTTGTTACCAACTAACTGCATAAAAGTTGTGTGTGTGTGTGTACATAAAAGGCAACTTTGAAATTATTTCTGGGAATTAATATGTGGGCTAGATATTCCTTCCAGCATTATCAATCTATGACTATAGGGAGTCATCAGTTGTATAAGTGGTTTAGGGGTGCCATCTTAGAATTGATTTGTATTTTGTAAATCCATGTAAATTTGTACTGTTTAGGTTGACTAAAGATTACAGGAAGGGAGTTCCCTGGTGGTGTAGTGGCTTAGGGCTTTGTCGCTGGCACTGTCAGTGCTGCGGCCTGGGTTCGATTCCCAGTCAGGGAACGGGAACTACCCACATACAAATAAATGAAAGAAAAAAAAAAAAAAAGGTAAAAAAAAAAAAAGATTACAGGAAGTACAGTATATACTGTTTAGTAAATTTTTGTTGTTTTGTGATGATGAAACAATTTGTTGTGTCTCTTTTATGTAAAATGTATTTATTATTTTGGGAAAAAATGTCAAAATGAATTTAATCTTCTCAACAGGGATATGGAAATGTATATGACGGTTTCTCATTGTTGAACTGAAATCACATAATTTAGAATATGGAAAAGACAAGTGTAAATAACAACATGGATTAGACTACTTAAATTTTTTAAATGGTTATAAATAATGAATGATTATAAATAATAAATACATTGTACTAAAGGATGCGCCAAAAAGGATACTCAGTAATTTAAGGCATCAATACCCTAACCATGTTTATTGGGAATAAAAAAACATTTCTTTTATCCTCTTCCTTTAAAATACAATCTATGAAAAAATAAGCTATTGCTTTATGAGAGATGGAAGCACTTATTAAATACTGTACAGTTATGTATATAACTATTTTGAGGCAAAAACAAGGTTCAAGAAGAGAAGGAGCAAAATGGGAAGTCATTTAAGAGGCAATCCTGAATCAAGTTTACAGAGAAACATGAAGGGAATGCAGCAGAAGAATAGGGAGTGATTTATTTGCTTCTCCCTGGCCATGAGTGGTTATGCCTGATTGAGAGGAGCTGGGTGTGTTCACAGTAATGAGTAATGAGTAAGGAGTGGAAATGTGTCAGTTCAGGTTAGAGCAGTGGTTCTCAACTTGTGCTACATTAGGTGGTTGGGAAAGGGGAGAACTTTGCAGTGGTGTTCTGGATCTGTTTCACACCAGTTCATGTGAGCAGACTGTTAAATTTCCAGGAATCTTGTAAGCCAATACTTACACAGCCATTATTAAAACCTAAGATATACTAACATACAATTAAATAAATTAGGTGAAAACAAAGGCAAGAAATAGTCACAACTCTAGTGTATTCGTGTGGTGGAAACACTGTGTAATACTATGCTAATGTGCATCTTTTCCCATCTCTGAATTCAATGGGATTATGTTGGTAACTTCACATTGGCCATGGTGGTATTTACACTAATGGGCATTGGCAAATACTACAAATCAGGGCTAGTTTTTCCAAACAAAGCTGGTTGTTAAACCCTTTGCAGCACACCACTGGATATGGATGAGAGTGAAGTTTTAGGTTGGATGGGACTGCATTTAGAAAAAAAAATCTACTTTATTAGGAAAAATTTTCAATATACACAAAAATAGCAAGTGTAATATTAAGAATACCTATGTACCCCTTCTCCAGCTTTAATAATTATTAACATTTTGTCTGGATTATTATCAATCAAATCCAAAATATCAGGCACTTTTAGTCTGAAAACACTTCTGTGTGCATCTCTAATGCTTAGACACTTTAAAAAGATACAACCACAATTTTATTATACCAAATAATATTTACAAAAATTTCATAATATTCTTTAACACCAGTCCATATTCAAAGATGCTTCAAAGATGTGTTTTTAGAGTGCATTTGTTTGAATCAGGAGGCAAGCAAATGGTCTTATCTTTTTAATAATGGAAAGAGACCGGAAAACTATGGCATCTGCCTGAGATGTCATTACAGAGCAGGAAAAGAAGATTTGACAGAACATAGTTCAAAGTAAGGATTAGAGAAAAATAAAACTGTTTCATGTTTATGCCCTACTGAGATCAGACTCTTCAATAACTGGTTATATAATAAAAGCACACAATATGTTCTATGCCCTTAAAAAGCTCATGATTTAGGAAAGTAGTGATATTTAACTTTTTGTGGGTCATAGACATCTTTGGGAGATGATGAAAATTACTTGCATGTGTGTGTTCACACTTGCACACAAAATTATGCATACTGTTAGAAGGACCATAGAACCCCCAAATCTCATCCTGGAGCCAGTGGAACCAGAGTTAGGACCTAGGATTTAGAGAGCTGGAGGAAGACAAGTAAATGAATAATTACAACCTAAAACAGTAATGTTAGAGCCAAACATATACCAAGTGCTATTGGAACACAGAGCAAAAGAGTAGCTAATTTCTCTTAGGGCACAGGGAAATTGACAGTGGAAGTGGAGTTTGATATTTTGAGTAAGAGTTTCTCAATCAGAGGTGGTAACTAGGGCTGGCATGCTGAAGTTAGGGGTGACAAGAAATGATGCTAGACTGACAGCTTGGCTAAGGGGTCAAGAGCCACACAGAGCCATATGAAGAAATTTGAGTCTTAGTCATAGCAGCATTTTAAATTGGGGAGTGACATGATCAGAATTGCTTATGAGAAAGTTCAATGGAGTAACAGTTGTGGGGTGGGGGATTCTAAGTAGAGGGACTGAACCCAGTGAGGCCTGCTAGTGACTGTTATTGTTGAAGTGAAAGATGACAGGGTCTGGACTGTGGCACAAACAATGAGGTCAGAGAAGAGGAAAAGATTTAAGAGATATTTAGGAGATAGAATGAAGTAGTATATAGATGTTTATGGTAAAGGCATGGGACAAATCAAGGAGAGCAATGATGCCTAGCTTTAAGTGTTGGTAGAGAAGACAATGGTATTTACTGAAATAAAGGATATACCAAGCATAGCTGTGGTCAGGGAGGGAAGAGAGGACAGAAAAAGGCTACTGGTTTGGGGCATGTTGAGTTGGAGGTATCTGTGGAACACATAGGAAGGGGTTTCCAGAAGGACCTAGAAAGAAAAGGCTCTTTCTAGGAGGTTGCCCCATACCTTGGGTACAGAAGGAGCATGAGCAGGCCAAGTCTAGTTTGGGGTCATTTCTGGTTTGAAGTTGTTTATGGTCAGCAATAGACCACAGTTAGTTTTGGGACCTAGTGAATCATCAGGGCTTCTCTATAGACAAAATTTTACTTCCTAAAACTTTACCCAAGAAGCACTTACTGTATTTTTCCGTGTATGAGATGCCCCCTACTTTTCTACCCCAACATTAAGAAACCTTCTCAACCACTTACTCCCATGTATAAGATGACCCCCAATTTTTGGTCTAATAATTTTAAACAAAAGTACCATCTTATACATGAAAAAATACGGTAGATTAAAAAATAAAAGTTAATCGCATTGTATTTTCTCTTTTTTTGGCCTTCAATCCAAACTGCAGATCTTTCCAAATGCAAATCTGATCACATCCCTTTCCAGCTTAAAACCTTAAATAGCTCCTCAATCTTAAGGACAAAGTCAAACTCCTCCTTACCCTCTCCTACCTATTATCTTTAGGATATGATGATGATGATGATGATTTTTAAAATGTAGATATTAATTCTTCCAGTGAACCTTTCCTAGCCCCCCAGGGCCAGGTCTCAGTGAAGTAGAAAGTATGGCATCAACTTTGTATTTATCTACATTCCCCTCTACTAAACAACTTGTCGGAAACTGGTATCACTTACTGATTTAGAAGAAGGTGGTGCTGTGTGGTAGAATTGAAGGCCCACTATGTGCCAGGCAGTTTGAAAGGGGCTGAAACTATAATGGTCAGATAACTGAAGTATAAGATTGTTTTGTCTCAATTATGTATTGCATCTTTAAGAGATTAAGATGCTAAGCACAGTTTTTAGGCATGCTTGTGACCATTTTTCCTGCATTGCTCACGGAATTCTCTGTGACTATACAATTGGACCCTGTTTGTTCAGCAGTTTCTGCTCTGTGGTCACTCTCAACAAGATAATTCTTTAACTTATCCTTAATTCGATTTCTTATCCAAGAATGAGAAATGAGACTCTAAATTAAGAGTGTAAGATAAAGGTGAGAAAGAAGGTATAGAAGCCTGGTAAGAGAAAAACAAAAAAATGTATAACTTTTGCCTTGGAAAGGCATCAAATGAAATGAGCAAAAGAACAGGCTATTTGAGTCATATTAAATTCTGTGCTGTGCTGTGTAAACACATCATGATAAAAGTGTTAATCTAATACTAGGCACACTATGAAAATCTGTCAGTTCAAAACTATGTTCCATTTTCAAGGGACTAGAGCTTTGCATTTCTTGGAAGCTTTGATCAATATAAGTGCAGGTCGATCAAGGCTTTTGTGTTTGCATTTAAATGTTAATCAATCACATTTTATTAAAAATTTAAGGCTAGAGTGGGAATGGAAAAGTGTACGGGTCTGTGCTTATGACAAAGAAGTCAAATTGAGATCCATTCTCAAATGACTTGAGAATTTCATAATGTGTGGAATGTTAGGGACCCATCTGGACAGCAGATACTGGTGGTAGTAATGATGGGCTGGGGTTGGGGGTGGAATTAATGAATATTTATTGAAAATCTCTACTTTGCAAGATGAGAAACAAAGTGCCTTCTGTGATGTCTAGACAAATCAACAGTGCATCCAACTATCCCATTAATTATTTCACAAATAGTTATAATTATTATCATTGAAGTGTGCTGAATAATGCCTTTTAGGAAATATTTTTTGTGATAACATATACATAACATAAAATTTTCCATTTTAAACATTCTAAGCATACAGTTTTGTGACATTAAGTACATTCATGTTGTTTTGCAACTCCCACCACCATCCATCTCTAGAACTTTTACATCTTCTCAAAGTAAAACTCAATATTCATTATACAATAGTTTTTCATTACTCCCTCCCATGAGCCCCTGGCAACCACCATTTTCCTTTAATTTTTAAAAAAGTTCTCGATGAATTTGACCACTCTAGGTATCTCATGTGAGTGGAATGATATAATATTGCTCCTTTTGTGATGAGCTTGTTTTACTTATAATGTCCTCAAGTTTATCCATGTTGTAGAATGTGTCAGAATTTCCTTCCTTTTTAAAGCTGAATAATATTCTATCATATGCATAGACCACAATTTGTTTAGCCATTTATTAATCAATTGACATTTGAGTTGTTTCATTATTTGGTTATTGTGAATAATGCTGCTATGAACATGGGTGTAAAAATATTGATTTAAGTTCCTACTTTCAGTTCTTTTGGGTATATACCCAGAAGTGGAGTTGCTGAATCATATCGTACTTCTATGTTTAATTTTTTGAGAAATTGCCATTCTATTTTCTACAGTGTCTATATCATTTTATATTCCTACCAGCAATGCAACATCGTTCCTAAAAAGATATTTTTAAAACTCAAAGTTACAGGGGAAACAGTATAAAACACCAGGAAGCAAAGCTGGGGTATGAGAAGCCAAGTGTTTTGGAGACGAAAACAAAACAGTGGCATGAGAAGGATCCCTGGAAAACTCCTCTAGAGGTTGCAACTAAGAAAACACCCATACCTCAACCAAGGGCCCTCTACACAATGTATAATCACAGCTAAGAAATCCACTCATGCAGGTGGACAGAGGGCTAAACAAAGGAGACATAAAAGGAGAAGAGCAGGGATGCAGCTGCACGGGTCCTCACTAGGAACTCTACATCTGGGGGAAGGAGGAGGAAGAAGGCAGGGGGAGAGCACTCTGGACCTCACTCAGTCTGTGGGACAGAGGAAAGGAGGCCTCCAGGTGGGGCATGCGATAACATAAGAACCTCACTTTGGCCCCAGGAGGTGCATACCAGTCTGCAAACTGTAGCAGCTGGATTTTACTCTGGTTCCCAGAGGAGGGGGAGCGACTGGGCAGGGAGAAGCCACAGCATGAATGCTCCAGCTGGGAAGGAGAAGGAGAGGGGGGCTGCACATGCGTTTCTCAGCCCACAACCAGCCAGTTTGAAAGACCAGCATGCAAGACTGACCCCAAGACTCAGGGCAGAGTTCATATGCAGGGTAAACTGAGAATAGAAAGGTGCAGTCATGCCCAAACTCCCTACATGACCCCTGGAGCCAAAGGAAGAAAACAAAGCCACAAATTCCCCCTCCCCACAGACCTCTGCCCACCCAGTATCAGCAATGAATCCAATGGCAGCCAGTAGGGTCCAGAGAGGCTGCAAATATGAGAAAGCAGAGAATTAAAGAGATAGGGATGGATGACCCACCAGAAAAAGAGCTCAAAGCAATGATTATAAAAATGCTTAAGGAACTGAATGATAATTTCAACAGGAAGATAGCAAGCATTAAAGAAGACTTACAAACCATTATAAAGGACCAGAGAGATAATGACTACATTAACTGAAATGAAGAACAGAATAAAAGTCACCAAACTAGATAAAATAGAAACTCACAGTAGTGATTTGCAGGAAAAGTCAGCAGAAAACGCCTATTTAAAACAGACAGATATGAGAATCCAGAAAAATGAGGATGGTTTGAGATTCCTCTGAGACAATTTTAAGCAGAAGAGTATCAGAGTCATAGGTGTTCCTAAAGGGACAGAGGAAAGAAAGGCATCAAGAAATTATTTGAAGAAATAATGAAGGAAAATTTTCCTAACCTGGTAAAGGAAATAGACATACAAGTCCAAGATACACAGAGAATTCCCAACAAGATGATCCCAGACAAGAACACACTGAGACACATCATAATTAAAATGGCAAAAGTTAAAGAAAAAGAGAAAATTCTAACACCAAGAGAAATGCAAGTAGTAACTTATAAAGGGACACCCATTCGATTCTCAGCTGATTTCTCACCAGAAACTTTACAGGTCAGAAGGGATTGTCAGAAAATATTCAATGTGGTGAAAACCAAGGATCTACAACCAAGAATAATGTATCCAGCAAGGCTAGCATTCAGAATTGAAGGACAGATAAAGAGCTGCTCAGAAAAAGAGAAGTTAACGAAATACATCACCACCAAACCAGTACTTCAAAGAATGTTAGGGGGACTTCTTTAAGATGGGAGGAGGGATGGGAGAGTGGGTAAAAATAAGGGAAAGGGATGGAGAAATTTAGTTTGATTAACATAAAATCAAAAGCAACAAAGAAATAAAACTCATGGACACAGTCAATAATTTAGCAGTTACCTGAGGGGAAGGGGGTGGAGGGGGGTGGGGAGAAGGGACAGGGACACAAATACATGGTGATGGAAAGAGAACTGACTCTGGGTGGTGAACACATAATACAACACATAGAAGATGTGAAATTGTACACCTGGGACCTATGTAATTTTTACTAATCAATGTCACCTCAATAAATTTTTAAAAATTAAAAAATTAAATTAGAAAAAAAAGTTAACGTGTTTTGCTATCCCTTTTCCATTCTTTCTAAACCAAAAGAGATTCTCAGCTGATGAGCCTCAGATGAGTTTCTGATAGGCCCTGATGCTGATCTCCTAAGCTGTAGGGTAGGGAGAAGGAGCAAACTGTGGAGAATGGGGTCCCAAGACATCAATCAGGGCCTGGGGGTAACAGCCTGTGGCCCGGAGCAGCCTTTGTTAAATGTGGGCTACTCTATAAGAAAGCGGTTCAGAAACACTGCTCTAAACCGTAAGGTTAAAGCCATGATTAAAATCAGGAAACAATGCAAAGGCATAAAATATTCATTCAACAAAAGTATTTATTGAGTATTTTGCTCTGTGTGGATACCTAGTGGATACTGTGGAGATAAAGAAGACAAAAACATATTTTTAAAGAGTTCAGTCTCTTGAAGGTGTGGAATAAGAAAATAAGCCATTGTAATACAGTTTGTAAAGTAATCAGCTGGGGGCAGGGGTAGCCGTGGAGGGGAAACTACAAGGTGATTATATATATATATAATTATATATTATAATCAACTACAAGGTGATTATAATATATATATATATATATATATATATATATATATATATATATATATATATATATATATTCGTGTATATATTATATATCCCCCAACTACCAGCTCCTGCTCATTCAGGTAAAGAGAGAACTCTGAACTCATCTCATTTTCCCTGCTACAGGAGGCCAAATGTCATATCTGTTTCTCATTTTGTGGAATGTGGATATTCCAGGTAACTTGGACTTGTGAGAAGGCAAATGACCTATCTGAACTAAATAGAGCAGCTTGTTAAAACTTTTTAAATAGTGTTTGATGGTAAGGTATCAGGACTTATAAAAACCCACTTGCACTGCAACAGAGAAAAGAATTATAAAAAGTCAAGGAAGCCACCCCTGAGGATGTCTCCCCATACCTGAGCTCCAGGAGTTGTGGGGTGCTGGCTCTCCTCGTTGTCAGCACCCTGAATTTATTTCTTATGAGAGCACTTATCCCATGGTTGTTGTCTAACTCTCCCATTCGACTCTAAGTGTCATGGACACAGGGATCCTACCCAGAAATGTTTGTAGGATGACTAAGTAAGTGAGCAGAAAGAGAACTATGAAATAACTGAGACTATTTATGTGCAGTAGCCAAGATGCCCACAGTAACTTGGAGAGATTGCTTTTGAAAAGTAGATGTTGGGAATGCAGACAACTCCAGAATGGTGGCACGGTCCTGTCACAATTCTTCTCCTGCAGCACAGGGCTCCCTAAAATACTCTCTTAGGTCTCTTTCTTAAAGTTTCCCTTGCCCCACCACCTAGATAATTAATCAGTATATGACTGAATGTCTGTATAGGTTGCAATGATCTGAGTTCATTATGCCATGGTGTGTTTTTTGTTAAATGTGTATGATTTTAATAAATGAGACACGGACATACTGCTACACTTCATCTAGAGTCATCCTAAGAGACTTATCATCATGAGCACAATCATTTTTCTTTTCCATCCAATTTGATTGCTTATATTATACATACCTTTGATTCAAGGTAAAAGAATGATAGAAGGGTCTCATTTTAGCTTTCTAATCATTAACCAGAAGTGAGATTATTTGTAAAATGTTAATAAATGATATCCCTGAGGGATTGAGGAAATATGGGATACAGACTTTGGTAAAAAGTACTTCGGTGAGAACATTTTGATCTAAAACGTTGTGAAAGCATCCACATCCTGAGGGGAAGAGGACAAGTCGTTTTTAACTCAAAGCTGCAATTTTCCAATCTGACTGAAATTCTGTGAAATTCCGAGAAGCTCTAGAAATCCTCGAAGCAAAGTGCCACATGTCATTTCTGGATCCTGGATATGTGGGCTTGATTGCTAAGAAGATGATGCCTTCTCCCCTTCGCCGCACTCATCTGACTCCTGAGCGACAGGGAGTTGATGTAAGCGGAGCAGGGATCTAACAATGTCAACTGTGCTGACATCATCCTAGCTGTGCAGGGCTGATGAGAATTCAGAATATCAAACATCATATCAAGGGCAGCGACCAGGTGTGACTCATTTCCCTGGAGAAGCGGGAGGGAGGAAGGGAGAGGGCAGGATTATCTCATGCTGACACACACAGCCTTTCAGACTGAGCTATTTGACTGGCTTATGTATAAGCAGCAAAACATTGTCCTGTCTCTCTCATTTTTCTACCAGAAACACTTTATATTCTAGTCCTGTGTGTCTCAGCATAGACGTGAGCATTTAAACATCTTAATAAAATATACATTCCTTAGGATCCTTAATTTTACATTATATAAGCCCAACTATGAGAACGATTCAAACCAAGAATTTTGGTTTTTTTCTGTTTTCCCTTCAGGTATCACCTAGTGCACTGTTCAGATATCACTGAATTGAAAAGGAGCTGAACAAAAGAGAATGCTGTAGGGCTGATGACATTGCTTTGGGACAGCTAAATGAGTACAGCATTTCGTATTATAGCAGAGTGTACTGCTTGGTGCAGGGGGAGAGGATGCACCATCATTGCTTCTCAGATGAACAGTACAAAAGTCCTGTAAGTTTATGAGTGCAGGGCCAGTATAAAGGGTCTCACCTACTTTATGGAGTTGATTATTTGTCACTTGCCCTTAAGGGGTAATGAGCAGTGAAACAGGTATAGTAATCATGTTGGTTTTAATGAATGTACTGGTTTCACAAAAGTCTCTTGTCCATTTGGAACATTCTATTAGAATGATTGGATTAGGGCAATTAAATCAGTAAGGAGTGTACATCAAAGCAGTCAAAACTCCTTCTTCCCCCAAGGACCCAGTGCTTAATAGCAATGCAAGAGGTACTGTGACCTGACTTAATGGCTGTATGCTCTTCTCAGTGATCCCAGTGTGTCTTGTCACTCTGTAGAATACTAATTTATCAATGTCTTATGTCAGCCATAACACAAGGAACTGAAGAACAATGATTATTGTTATTCTGTACTCAATGCTAAAAAAAAAAAAAAAAAGGTACCATTTACTCTTTCATTCACTGTGAATGTTTAGGAAATGGCATTTGCTTGACAGATTGTGAAACACTGGAATCGATATTGTGATCAGTATAGAGTGGATAGCAAAGAAATAGAATGGTGTGTTTCAGATCAATCTGTAGGGCAGTACTTGTATAATACAGATGGTGTTGGAGGCAATGGGAGGGGAGAATGTGAAAAGGGAGGGGTGCCTTCTTCAGAATGATATGTAGAATGACATAAAGAACTGCAGGTTGTTGTTATGAGATAATAAGTAAGTTGATAAGAGAGATGAAAGGGTGTTAGTATGTTCCTAGAAGGCATGTTAAATGTTCGAAGCAGATGTTGGGAAATGCAGAACAAATTTACATTTCATTTAGTCTCCTTTGAAATTACATGATAAGGGATTTTTCTGTCTTTCTGTCTCCAATCACAATTCCTGAAATGGGGAGATTGAGATTTACATCATGGTTGATAGTCATCTTTGATGATGATGATGGTGGTGATGGTGGTGGTGATGATGATGATGATATGAGTCTGTGCTCCCTCACAAATGATCCTCAAACTGGCTCTTAGAATCCACTAGAATAAACTCTTCCAGCCTGTGGCCCGCGGGCTGCACGCAGCCCAGGACGGCTTTGAATGTGGCCCAACACAAATGCATAAACTTTCTTAAAAACATCATGAAAATTATGCACAGACTTTTTTTTTTTTTTAGCTCATCAGGTATCATTAGCATATTTTATGCGTGGCTAAGACAGTTCTTCCAGTGTGACCCAGGGAAGCCAAACGTTTGGACACCCCTGCTCTAAACTATCCCAGGAGAATATCTCCAAGTACCTGAAGAGTTTTCATCACAGTATTCCCTGAATTACAACTGCAAATAAAGTCCTTTCCTATTTTCTCCTTCCACTTGCAGAAGTACCTACCCAATCACTGTTATGGGTCCCCTTTAGGATGACGTGGCATGTTGCTACAGTGCCCACTAGGAATGAATGAGAAAGGGTAAAAAGAGATGTAAAATCATTATTCTTGAGACAGACTATCACTTCAGGTGAGAGAATGTGGTTAATACATTTTATAAACCAGGCGGCCCGTAGCACGTCTTGTCCCTGTGTACCCCGCAGAGTGAAAACAGCATTCCTTAACACGATGGACAGAACACCGCAGCTTGTCTCCCTTTGGGAGTGGGTCTGCCTTAATACCCAGCCTGACATGTAAAGGAACAACTTAAAAGCTATAAAAGGACAATTTTCATAACTGCCCAACAAATGTCTCTTCTCGGGTTTTGTTTGGAACATTGATAATTGGTAGTCATGCTTATATGTTTTTTAAAGGAAGACATAGTTGTTTCTCTTTTCAGATAATCACATCTAGTGAAGAAAACTCCTGTACAGTTCTGCCACCATGGGATACTGAGTTAGACCAGCTATAAAGGAAGGATATGGGGTTCTTGAAAAATTCTTGAGGTTGAAATGCAAAATAGAGGTAAAAACAGTTATAAGCACTGTTGCCTTATTGACCACAGAGGGCAATGCAACTATTATTATTTCCCATCTAGGGCCTTTATGCTTGAATTGTACTCAAGGATTATTATTAGAATTGGGCTTACTTACTCATCTTGGAAAGATCTACCTGTGAGATTTGGGGAGAGTATATGAAAAAATGGGAGGTACATTTGCTATAGCAGACTAAAAGTGCTGTCACAAATAGAGATCAAAATACAGTGATTTAAACAAGACAGGGTTTATTCCTTTCTTACGTAATAGTCCAGAAGGGTAGGTAAGATGGCTCTGCCAATCCCAACTTTAGGCTTTTACCTCTGGGTCCAAGAGAGCAGTTCCATTTCTCCCCATCTCCCAGGCAACCAATGGGGAGGATGAAGGGGTCAAGGGAGTGCATGTCCACTTGTTTTAAAAATAAGACCTGGAAGAAACATATTTCTTCTCAGATCTCACTTGTCACAATTAGTGATATGGACATATTCCCTTGCCATGAAGGCTAAGAAATGTCTATAACTGGTAGCCATGTACTCAAGTAAAACTAGTGCTGTGGAATAAAAGGAGAGCAGATATTGGGGACAGCTAACAGTTGGCCTCAAGGTCCCTGGGTTTGGAAGGTGCTGAGAGATAGCAAAGAACCCTATTACAATGCCCTGCAAGACTCCTCTATAGCCTGGAAGAATCGCTCTAACCTAAAGGGGAATAGTAGGTGTGCGCCTGCTGTGGTGTCCAGAAGTGGAGTACCCATAGGGAGGTGATAATACCTGATATCAGGAGGAATTTTTTCTCCTGGTGACTCCTATGAGAATGCTTGTGAGGTATGTCTCCAACATTTCCTTAGAAGGCATAGAAGGGACATGCATGTTTTCAGGAGCGGCTAAGGAAGCTAAGCTTTGGCCTGAGAATGTTATTAATAACAGGAATAGCCAGTAGACTTGAAAGCTGAGTAATGAGGAGAAAGGAGACTTTGGGAATGTTAATGTGAGAGGCTAATGGACAGAAATACATATTATGGAATAGAAAAGCCTTGGGGACATTGATCTGTACCCTATGGAATCTGCAGTCCAGAATGCTGGGAGTTCTATTTGGAGGCTTCCGAAAAGGAAGAAGTTTTAGAAGAAATCAGTAATATGTAAGGCTCTAGGAGCAGGATGGAGAACTACCAGATTGGGTCAAGAAAGACTTGTACTTGAAAGCCACAGATTCTTTCTGCTACGTGACGTGCCGTAAAGGGGTTAAGGGTATGTTCATCCCCTTAGGGGGAATTGTAGGTGACTGTTATAGAAACCACTTTGTGGAGAGGATGATGACTTCTGCCAGCAACATGTTGATTGGAGTCGCAGAAACACTAGACCTTCAGTGATGGAGGTTTTGGAATATAATCCGCATGTAAGATAATTGGTAGAGAAAGCTGTACCAGAAAGGGGTTGGCAATTATGTGATTCTCCAGAAGAGAGAATCATAAATTAAGGGGAGGCCTGTTGTTAGCTAATGTAACTGGTTCCTTAGGAGTGCCACTGTTGCCCAGGAGCTTGTCATATATTCTGTATAATTTAAAGATATGTAGGGTTTGCCACAGTGGTTTTAAAATGTGCTGTTGCGGAAAATTATAGGGGCTTCACCAACCCCAGAAAAGTCCAGGGTCCCTGGCTGCAGACATGAAACATGGTATACAGAGTTGGTGGTGGGGGGGGGTTGATAGGGTAAGGTACAAATTGGAAGAGTTTTAAGGGTGATACACACAGAACTTAAAGCTATTCCAGAAGATTCTCCTGGTTCAAGTTATCCCCCCCCCCCCCCCCAGGAATCGCCTTACATTGGCAGGGGTCACTGGGTCTCCAGAACTTGAGAGGAGGGAAGTCTGACATTGAACTAAAGTAGGTCCCTTGAGCTTGGCCTGTTCTTAATCTGAACCAGGACATGGCTTTTGGTCTCATGGTGTTAGTCAACACCGTATCCCTGGAAGTCTGCACCCTGCAAAGATGCAGGAAAAAGTGGTTCCCATCCAGGTAGAGACGACTTAATTGCTAAACCACCCCTTCATTGGTAAAGGAATAGTAAATTCAGCCTACAACTCCTAGAGGATTTATAAGGATTTGCTCAAATGTTTACAGTACAGTTTACTTTTCTGTAGCAACAGATTTATGTCAGAATGACTGCCTGTGACTATGCCTTTTTGTTATTAAGGTAGTAGTATGACTGTACTTGGCCAAGAGATCCAGCGTGACGGTCTCCAGATCTTTACTGGCCATTCTCGCCTAGGAAGACTCCCAGAGATGTTTGCACAGAGGAGGCGAATTAAGGAAAAGTCACATATTGTTATCAGCTTGGTATCCAAACTCCAGTGCAAACTCCAAAGCAGAACTTGGTTGCATTTAGCTGGACTGTGTGGAGAAGTTCTTTACTTAAACAACCTATGTTGAATGGCCTAAAACCAAAATGGCCGAAAGGCCCAGTTGCTTAACTTTCACCTCCCAGCTACACCTGCACTTGGCTATTACAGCTCTGGCCTCATACACCCTTGAGAAGCAGAAGGGAATGCAAGGTTGAGAGACCTTAGTAAGATGAATAAAGGTATGGATATTTGGATTCTATCTAAAGTCTTTAAATTCCTGGGACAATAAGCATCCCCAGAGGAACCTGAGGGCTATTCCTAATTGATTTTAAAAATTACAACACTTGGAATTAAGATGCAGTCTTAACTGACCAATTTAGACCAGCCCATCTGTTATTAGAGTGTGTGGAGGAAGATGGGCAATGGAGGGGTTATAGCAACGGAGGGGCTGGGCTACACACGGGTTTCCAAGCTCCATGAAGAGGCCAATAGTCACCTCAATCTGTCCAGAAATGTTATATTATTTTTGGCATAATGCAAAATTGAGAAATAGGCCGTATTTGTTGGCTACTTCCTGTTGAGAACTCTGCTCTTAAAGCATTTATGCCTCTGCCTTTACCGGGGCTCATTATAGCACAGATTTCAACGGATGAATATTGAGAAGAGGTGAATGGGACGTACTTAGGACACCACCAACAGACACAGTGTGTGGCTCACATTCTCAGAGCAATTTCTGTAGTATAATGTGAAGCACAAGCCAGTGCTTGCACCATTAGGGTCATCGCCCTGAGCAGATCAAGCTCTTCCCCTTCCTTTGAGGAATACAGCCTGTGGTGAGTTTTGCACATATACTTTAAATAGCTTATTATTTTCTCACAGTACTCCTTGCTCATGTTAGTGAGATATTATTTCCCTGATATATATTTCAATCTCTTCCTGCTTACTTTACAACATTAATTTTGCTTTAACTCCCCTAAGTCCTGACGCACACTCTTTTCTTGCCTGAAGACATAGTTTTCTATTTGGCACCTCCATTGTGATTGAGGGATTGAACAATAAAGGCTCATCTTTGTGCAAAGGACAATTTATTATTTATGCGAGTCAGAGACATGCGTAGCTTTTTTCAATGTGTGGGAAATGGAGGGAGTGAATACCCAACCCATCCGATTGATGTTTATATTAAAGGTTGTAGTCCCTTCAGTTCTTTTGCATTAATAAGAGCTTTGTGTTTTCCTTGAAATTCTACCTCAGTAAATATTTGGTGTTTATATTTTATTGCTTGTCCTGCTGTATATTTCAACTATTGTCCACCAAAGGATCACAATAGGAACATTGTTGTGAAATGATAACTAAGTCTGTGTTTTGGGAAATAATGTTTAACAGAACTATATTTTTGAAACTTGTGTGCTTCCCCAAACTAAATATTGACATGTAAGGTTCTGGTCATTGTATTGATCTTTTGCCAGTGCCTGAAAAATAAATCCCTACAGGCAATATTATTTAACATAATTGGTTTCTTAGCATACTGAGAGATAAGACACAATGTAGTTTAGTGTTCCAGTTTGGAACTAGAATGATCATACATAAGGACAAGCTATGATTTTCTCAGTAGCAAGGATATTTACATTTTTCTAGGTTGAAGCATTCTTTATTATTATTATTTTTTTGTTTTGAATCCATCATTGGTTATTAGAGGATATGTTTTTTTTTTAAAGAAAAATAAAACTCCCCCCTGAAACCACACTGTAAAGATAAAGGTTAATAATGGTAACTCTTTTCTTAATGTCATAAAGTTCCTTTTAACATTTTTTTTCCCATTAGGTTACAAGTATTTTAGAAGTTGAAAAGGG
Organism: Lyroderma lyra; assembly: GCA_004026885.1. Taxonomy (NCBI): domain Eukaryota; kingdom Metazoa; phylum Chordata; class Mammalia; order Chiroptera; family Megadermatidae; genus Lyroderma; species Lyroderma lyra. The sequence goes on along the minus strand of PVJL010006798.1, from coordinate 50,454 downwards.
TCAGTTTGAGTAATGTCCTGAAGTAGTGACACTAATTCAGTATATGAATCAGTCACAGTGTTTCAACTATCCTTAATACCTTCTGCTGAATGGTATCTAGATACTAAAAGTAACCAGTTTTATTCACTATCAACATTTATCCTTTGTATAATTCCCGAGTCTTCAAAGTCACATTGAAATAGTAACAAATTGCCTTTACAACGTTAAAATTACTTTGTAACATACTCTTTTTTGGAAATGAAATGGATCATCAGAGGTATTAATGTCTTTAAAACGATTATGTTGTGGGGTGATTTTCACATTATCTGGTCCTATCCGAATACAAGTGCTGAGGACTTCACCCTGCACCCTGCTACCCATTAGCTTTGGGGCCTCATGGTGCACACTATTTATTTCAGGAGCTTTCAAGTGTCCTGGAGATGTCTGTGCCTGAAAGTTCAGGTGGAAATCAGTCAAGTCTTAGGTTATGGTTACATACTAGCACACTTCAGGATGCCATACGGAATCTCACTTGACAGCATACTAGAGTGTACTAATGGGACCTTTGCACGTGTTTGCTCAGTTCAAGGGCCCCAGACAGTCTGCAGGTGTGCGTTTGGCTCCCATGTGGTTATCCCTTAAAGGTATCCCAGGTCCTTCCCCTTAGCTCCCGGTTTTATCTATCTCATTCCTGGTCAAGCTTCACCCCATTCTCCTTCCCTCCTGTCAGTCCATGTGCCTCTCATTCACAGATTCTTACTCAGAAGTCTTAGGGGTCTTTCTATTGTATGTCCTGTCTACCGTCATGTATAAATCTGTATCTTGTTTTCCAAGAGCTTTTCTATGCTTAAGAAATCTCACCTTTGGCAAGTCCAAGTTCATGTAAATCAAAACTATTGTTTTGGTTGGGACTTGAGACCATTTGGAAGTTAAAAAAAAAAAAAAAGAAAGGAAGAAAGAAGGAAAGAAAAAAATGACTAGCTTAACTCCCTGTAGTCCTGCTATAAACACTTGAATTCCCGGTGAGGCAATCCAGATACTTCTAACTAACCAGGAGAAACTCATGTCCATGGGAAAGAAGAGCAGAAAGAATATTCTAGCATTTTATTTACTGCATTTGCTGTACTTTAGAGGTACAGAATTTTTTGACAAAGGAGTGTTTATAACAAATATCTGAGGGCTGTCTGGAAAGTACCCAGCCATATGATATGAAAAATAGAGGGATTTATGACTGGAGTTTTTCCCGACAGCCCTTGTGTATATGTGTGTGTGTGTATGTATGTATGTGTGTACACACACACCCTGCTGAGTACCAAATTATGGAAATATATTGCCTGAAATCCCTTTTTTCTCTTTCCCTCTAAATTTCTCTCTGGAATAATGCAGTATTGTGGCAAGCAAGCTGATGAAGTCGTCCAGGGGCTTGTTTTTCTCTGGGGATCTATTGGAGTGGGACCTGTGCAGGGGAGAACATATGCTGAGGCTGCTTTGTGACTACCATCAGAGCAAAAGGTGGTCTCAGTGTGAGCTTTCTGGAGAGGCTTGGCAGACCCTGCACGTCCTCTCGGGAAGGCTGCCCTTGCCTACTGACCTCTTTAATCCTGCTCGGCAATGGAGGAAGGACCCTATTCTCAGAGATGCTTTCTCCGCGAAGGACTTGATTTAGTAATTATTTCCCTCTGAATCTCCATAGAACCCCCACTTCGTGGTCTAACCTGACCTGTGTGGTTGCTAAAGGAGCATAAACCCATAAGCAGAGGCATGCCTAAGTGATCATGTAGCATAAAATTTCACTGAGGTGGAAGGAAGATGCTTTAAAAAAGGTAAAAACTCTTAAAGAGATGCAATAAGACTACAAACAATGCTTTTAGTAACTAAAAGCATTTTTTAAATTATGCTTCTTATTAGAACTAAATTTGTGACTTGGAAGATCCAGTGGAAGAGCTGTAGCTCAGCAGAGTAGAAACACGGAGGGAAATCATACGTGCAGAGCTCGGAGACACGGAGCAGATACCAGAGGGTGTAACTGATGGGAATTAGAAGGAGGGAAACGTATGGAGGAAAATTAAAAACTTAAAGTAATAGATTTCAAAATAAGTCTATAAATCAAAAGGACATATTGGAGCTCAGGCAGGGTTAATGGACATAGACACAAACTTAGATGTGTTTTGGTGAAATTATTGATAAAGAGAAAATGATAATGATAAAGAGAAAAATTTTCAAATTTTTGGATAGTATACTTTAAAAAACAATACACACACACACGCACACATGCACACACGCACACACACGCATGTATGCACTCACACGCCCCCAAACATATAAGATCCTCTATTTTATTTAAAAAGGAAAATGAGACTATCATGAAACTTCCTATCTCCAACATTCGAAGCTAGAAGATCATGGAATAATATCACAAGCATATTGAAGGAAAAGGAATTTGATCCATATAATATGGTAAATTATTTAACAAAAACTTAGAAAACTATTGAGCTTTCAGGAAACTGAGAGAGCAAATTCAGAAACCATAAAGGAAAAAAAACTGATATATCACACTACATTAAAATAAGAGTGTTTTGGTGGTAGTGTACTCCATAAACAAAACTTAAAAACAAAGGATTGACTAGAGAATATTTTGTAAGCCAAATTACAGACAAAAGCTATAACAATTTGATTCTACATATGGATAAGAAAGAAGACCCAATAAAAAGGAAATTGGACCAGGGAAATAAGTAACCCTGACAAAAGAAAAGTCTAAGTAGTCTGTAAACATTTGTGAAGATGCCTTATTATATTAACAAGGACATAAAACCAAAGCAAGAAGAATGTATTTTCTAACCATCAGATTAGCAAAAATTGATGCCGGGTCATAGTATAAATCGCTTTGGCACCTGGCAATATGAAGTGCTATAACCTTGCTATGAAAAATAATGTAGCAATTTTAATAAAATTTAAAACCACCTATTCACAATCTAGAGACACCCTCATGGAGCAGCATTTTGCAGAAATAAATGCAGAGTGTAGGCCATATGCATAAGAATATTTAACTGTTGTGCTATTTGTAGTGGCAAAAGTTTATAAAGAGGAGTTGAATGTCCATCAATAGACAAGAATGGTAGAATAAACTAATGTATAGTTTTGGACAACTGTGTGGCCTTTACCAGGAATGAGTTAATTCTCTTATTTATTGACCTGATGGAATGTCTATATTATGCTATTAAGGATCAATATTTATTGAGCTAGTATGTAGTATTTGAGATCCCATTTTCATAAAACAATGACAGCCACCACAACACATTCTGTATATATACGAGGGCTGTCCAGAAAGTATCCAGCCATACAACATGAAAAATAGAGGCATTTATGGCTGGATTTTTTCCAGACAGCCCTTGTATATACTTCTGTTTATAAATACATATGTGGGTATGGGGAAAGATTTGGAAAGAGACATAAACCAGTGAGATTAGGAGAGGGGAAGTGGAGTAACGATGAGGGAAGAGACAACTTTAAAAAACCTTTTTGCCTATGGTGAACTGATTATACCACAAGTTGACAATGCACTGTAGAACTGTATGCCTGAAACCTATGTAATCCTTGCTAACAGATGTCACCCCAATAAGTCTAACAATAAAAATGAATTAAAAAAAACACCTTTTTGCCATTTTTTACTACTTCTAATAAGTTTGTATTTATCTTATATATTTACCTTGTGTTTAAAAATAAGACAACAAGATGAATACATTTTGAAAATATTTATTGCTTATTGGATAAATTTGCATTGAGAATATGGAAAAAGGATCTATCATTTTGATTTTCTAATCTATGATCCAGTCAATAGAAGGGCTTGTTGGTCATTTGGGATGTGGAAAAAATGTATAATGTCTACTTTACTGGGTTCTACAAAATAATTTGTCCTTATTTACAATGAAAAGCTATTATATAATTAGTGTGTAACTGTTAGAGTATAAACTCCCTGAGGGCAGAGTCTTATAGGTTTTCCCATCTTCCGTAGCATTTTGAACAGCATTTGTTAAAAATAAGCTAAATGGAAATATCTCCCAAATTATACTTTTCTTATTATTTGCCACATTCTTTCTGGACTTCAACAAAAGAATAAAATGAATTTAATTGAATTTGAAAACCAACAATTGCAGTCTGGATTCAAACATCAATGTTTGCTGCACCCAACTTGAATCAGAGGATGCTTCAGATCTCACCAGCCGGGAGATAAACACACTCAAGGCTGTGAGAGTCTCTTGAGGGAGTTCAGAATGAAGCAGCCTCTCAGCTTTACTGCAGGATTTTAACTATCAAAGGAAGTAAAGTGAGATCATCTTGTAACCAAGTGAGGATTGCTGAAGCAATCTATAGTGAATTTTAGCCATCAATTTGAAGTAAGCTTAATTTTAATATTTTAAATGATTTCAGTGAAATATGAGGGCTGTCCAGAAAATATCTAGCCATATAACTGTTCTCGTGATACTGATAATGGCTGGATTTTTTTCTGGATAACCCTCATATGTATATTGTCAAGTCCTGAAGCACAGGGTCTCACATAGCGTCATGACTCAGAGTGTGTTTCCAAACTGCCTGTGTGCAAAGGCAGCTCTGCCAATTTCCAGCTCTGAAAGCTTGAGGAAGTCACTTACTCTGTGTGCCTCAGTGGCCCCTTCTGTAAAATGGGGATAATGATAACCTATATCCTAGGGTTGTTGAGAAGATCTTACAACAGTTTCTAGTAAATAGGCATGCTAAACAAACAAATGATAGTCACCAATATTTATCATATACTTGATAATTAGAGATTATGGCTCACAGATCAGAAACATGCGCAGAGACCTGGATAATGAAAACATTCTTTCATTTATGGTCTCTTACAACAGAAAAATCTTGCATGTATAACTCAGGTATCCAAATTTTTGAAGTCTTCTCCCTCTCTTTTATTCCTTTCTATTTTTCTCCACATCTTCTCAAACTCAGTACATTTTTTTACATTTTCTTATGCCAGTATTTGCAGCTACCATGATGGACTGTATATTATAGGTTCCTTTGTAATCAGTTATCATAAAATTTCAGATCTTAAGACAATTGACATATGCTATCTCACACAGTCTCTGTGGGTCAGGAATTCTGGAGCAGCTTAATTAGGTAATATTGTCTCAGGGTTTCTCGGGAGAATGTAGTCAAGCTGTTGGCTGGGCCTGCAGTCCTCTGACAGTTCGACTGAGGAGGGAGGATCCACTGTCCGGATGTCTCACTCACATAGCAGACAGGTTGGTGCTGGTTGTTAGAAGGAGCCTTTGGTTCCCTTCCACGTGACCAACCCATAGGACTGTTCGAGTGTCCTTATGACACGGTTGTCTCTTCCCCAAGAACAAGTGATGGAAGAGAGCACTAGGTGAAAGCCACAATATTTTCAGTTAAAAAAGACTTTACTTTTTGAAAGCAGTTGCATGGTCCTAACAAAATCGAGGGGAAAATACACAGATTTCCCCTATATTTCTGCCCTCACACATGCATCGCCTCCCTCATTATTAACACCTTCCACAGGAGCGGTACAGTGTTTACAAGTGAAAAACCTACACTGACACATTATAACCATCTAAAGCTTATAATTTACATGGTTGGACAATTAATTTCACGAACTCCTAGAAAAAGTGCTACATACCTCATTGCTGAGTATCACTACGATCACCTCCCAAGTACTCCCCTTGGGAAGCTCTGCACCGATGCCAGTGGCTAGTCCACCCTTCAAAGCAGTTTTAGAACCCTTTTTCTGGAATGGCCATCAGAGCTGTTGGCGTACCCAAAATCTGACACTTAAGTTTGCGAACTTGCCACTGTGTACTTCTGTTGGCAGCACTGAATAAGCAACTAAGCAAGGTGTCATAACTTTGCCAAGGTTATGATGACAGCTCTGATGGCCACTCCAGAAAAGAAGTTCCAGAATTGTTTTGAAGGTGGACTAGGCACTGGTGTTGGTGCATAGCTTCCCAAGGGGGGTACTTTGAACATGACCGTAATAATATTCAGCAATGAGGTATGTAGCACTTTTTCTAGGATGAGTTAGCAAAATAAACTGTCCAACCTTCATACATTGTGGTCACACTTAGTATTCACAATATTCTTCATGACTTTACCTTGGAAGTCACATTTTGTCATTTCTACAGTATCTTATTTGATATTTAGTGTGGGAAGGGATTACACAAGAGCATGAGTATTAGGAGTCAAGGATTCTTAGGGACCATCTTGGATGTTGACTACCACAGCATCTTACTCATTTACATATTTCATTTGTTCAGTTAGTGTATGTGTACAATATCTCTTACTGCCAAGGCTCTAGGTCGGGTACTGTATTGGGGCATGCAAGTGTGTATATTGTGAGTTCTCCCAAAAGCTTAATACTTGGTGTGAAGGATGAACTTCTCACTTGTGTAGTTGCAGTACAAGGTATTATGAAATAAGTGTCAAGGGAGTAGTGATATCAGTAAGCTCCTTAGGTTTTCAGAGGAAGAAGAGGAATTTCTGGTTGGAGTTTCAAAAAAAAAAAAGGGCATGTAATCTGGATCTTTAAGGATGAAATAAAATCACTGTGGGTAGAAACAAGGGGAAATAACATCTCATGCAGAGTAAACAATGTGAATGAGATGACAGAGTTAAGAAAGCAAGCTGAGTTCAGAGGCTAGCAAGCAGGACACTTTAGAATTAAAAATTAGGAAGGTGAAAGGAGAGAAAAGTAGACAGAGGCCAGTTTACGCAAGTCTTTCAAAGCTATGTTAAAATTTTTTAACTCAGTAAACAATGGTAGTAAATAAAGTTTTTTGAGCTGGTAAGTAATGTGATGAAATAGATCTTTTACTTTCTAAGAGAAATGAGAGAGGGAGAGATCAGAAATGGATAAACTGGGTAGGGGAACTTTTAATAATCCTAAGGCAAGCAGGTAATACAACTAATGCTGTATTTAGTGGGGCTATAAAAATAACGCACGGGAGTAATTTATTGTTGTTAAATTTATTTGGGTGACATTGGTTAGTAATAATTACATAGGCTTTGAGACAGGCAACATAATGGCAGCATGAAAGGGAGCTCTGGAAAACTCCTTTGGTGATTACAAGTAATAAAACACCTACACCTCAACCAAGGACCCTCTACACAATGCACAATCACTCGTGGCATTAAGGTACCTGCAGGTGGACAGAGAGTTAAACAAAGGAAAAATAAAAGGAGAAGAGCAGGGACTTAGCCATGCGGATCCACATGTAAAACTACCGCTGGGGGAGGGAGGAGGAAGAAGGTGGTGGGAGAGCACTCTGGACCTTACTTAGACCATGGGACAGAGGAAAGGGGGCCCACAGGCGGGGCATGAGATAGCACAACCACCTCACTTTGGCCCCTGGAGGTGCAGACCAGTCTGCAAACCACAGAAGCCGGACTTCACTCTGGTTCCCAGAGGAGGGGGAGCAGCTGGGTGATGAGGAGCCACAGTGCAAACTCACTAGAAAGGACAGGGATGCGCACATGTTTTTTGGCCCACAGCCAGGACAGTTTGAAAGACCAGCGTACAGGACTGATCCCAAGACTAAGGGCAGAGTCTGTGTGTGAGGCAAACCAAGAACAGAAAGGTGCAATCATGTCCAAACTCCCTGCATGACCCCCAGAGCCATAGTAAGAAAACAAAGCCACAAACCCCCCTCCCTCTCAGACCTCTGCCTGCCCAGTATCAGCAGCGAACACCAAAGAACCAACAGCAGCAAGGGTCCAGAGAGGCTGCAAAAATGTGAAACCAGAGAAAAGGAGCTCAATTAAGAGATGGGGACAGATGACCCATCAGAAACATCTCAAAGCAACGATTATAAAAATGCTTAAGAAACTGAATGATAATTTCAACAGAGAGATAGCAAGCATTAAAGAAGACTTACAAACCATTATAAAGGACCAGAGAGAGATAATGACTACATTAACTGAAATGAAGAACACAATGAAAGTCACTAAACTAGAAAAAATAGAAGTGCAAAGCTGTGATTTGCAGAAAAAGCCAGCAGAAAACACCCAGCCAGATCAATTACAAAATTATTTCTAATAAAGGGAGGATGGATTGAGATTCCTCTAGGACTATATCAAATGTAAAAGTATCAGAATAATAGGTGTGTTGGAAGGGACAGAGGAAAAGCAAGGGATCAAGAAATTATTTGAAGAAATAATGAAGGAAAATTATCCTAACCTGGCGAAGGAAGTAGACAAACAAATCCAGGATGCACAGAGAATTCCAAAGAAAATGATCCCAAATAGGAATATATCAAGACACATCATAATTTAAATGGCAAAAGTTAAAGAAAAAGAGGAAAATTCCAAAAACAGCAAAAGAAATGCAAGTAGTAACCTATAAAGGGACACCATTCACCTGGCAGCTGATTTCTCACCAGAAACTTTACAGGCCAGCAGGGATTGGCAGAAAATATTCAATATGATGAAAACCAAGGATCTACAGCCAAGAATAATGTATCCAGCAAGTCTAGCATTCAGAATTGAAGGACAGATAAAGAGCTGCTCAGATAAGGAAAAAGCTAAAGCAATTCCTCACCACCAAACCAGAACCACAAAGAATGTTAGGGCGACTACTTTAAGATGGGAGGAGGGATGAGAGAGTGGGTAAAATAAGGGAAAGGGATGGAGAAATTTAGTTTGATTGTTAACCTAAAATTGAAAGCAACAATGAAATAAAACTCATGGACACAGTCAATACTTTAGTAGTTACCTAAGGGGAAGTGAGGAGGTGGATGGGGGAGAAGGGACAGGGACACAAATATATGGTGATGGAAAGAGAACTGACTTCGAGTGATAAACATATAATACAACACATAGAAGATGTAATGTAGAATTGTACATGGGACCTATATAATTTTTATTAATCGATGTCACCCCCAATAAATTTAAAATAAAGCAAAATGAAGAATCACACACATACACACAAAAATTACATAGGCTTCAGGTGTACAATTCTACTGTACGTTGTCCATGTTTTGCAATACGTGTTCACCCAGGGTTACTTCTCTTTCCATCACCATATATTTGAGTCCCACTCTCTCCTCCCCCTCCCCCTCCCCCATTACCCTCAGGTAACCACTAAACTATTGACTGTGTTCATGAGTTTTTGTTTCTTTCTTGCTTTCAGTTTTATGTTCCACATATGAGCAAAGTCATGGTTCTTGTTTTTCTCTCTCTGGCCTATTTTGCTTAGTGTGATGATCTCAAGTTTCATCCATGTTATCGTATTACAAATGGCAATATTTCATCTTTTCTTCTGGCTGAGTAATATTCTATTGTGTATATGTACCACAGCTTCTTTATTCAATCATCTATGGAAGTACACTTTGGCTGTTTCCATGACTTGGCCACTGTGCATAGTGTTGTGATGAACACTGGGGTGCATATACATTTGTAGACTAAGGCTTTGAAATTTGGGGGATTGATGCCCAGAAGGGGGATTGCCAGGTCATATGATAACTCTATTGTTAATTTTTTGAGTAACCTCTATACCGTCCTCCAATGCGGTTGTATCAGTTTTCATCCCCACCAGCAGTGTATGAGGGTTTCTTTTTCTCCACACCCTCTCCAACTCTTGTTATTCCTTGTCTTGTTGATTATGACCATTGTAACAGGTGTGAGGTGGTATCCCATTGTGGTTTTGATTTGAATTTCCTTAATATCTAGTGAAGCTGAGCTTTTTTTTTTTTTATGTGTCTGTGGCCATTTGTCTGTCTTCATGAGAGAAGTGTCTGTTCAGGTCCTCTGCCCATTTTTTAATAGGATTGTTTTTTTTGTTGTTCTTGCTGTTGAGTTGTATGAGTTCTTTATATATTTTAGATATTAGCCCCTTATAGGAGGCATTGTTTGTGAATTTTTTTCTCCCATTGGGTTGATTGTCTCTTTGCTTTGTTGATGGTTTCTTTTGCTGGGCAGAAGCTTTTTAGTTTGATATAGTCCCATTCATTTATTTTTGCTTTTACTTCCCTTGTGTTCGAGGTCAGGTTCATGAAGTCGTCCTGGAGCCTGAGATCTATAAATTTAGTACCAATGTTTTCTTCTCAATAGTTTACCGGGGATGTGTCCTTGTCTTGTTCCTGATTTTAGGAGAATAGGCTTCAGTTTTCCCCCATTAAGTGTGATAATTGGCTGAGGCATTGCCATTTATGGCCTTTATTATGTTGAAGTACTTTTCTTTTATACCCATTTTATTAAGTGTTTTGATCATAAATGGATATTGTATCTTGTCAAATGCTTTTTTTTTGCATCAATTGATATAATTATGTGATTTTTGTCTTTTATTTTGTTTATGTGGTGTATCACATTGATTGTTTTGTGTATGTTGTCATTCTTGTGCCCCTGGGATGGATCCTACTTGATTGTGGTATATACTATTTTTAAAGCATTGTATTCTATTTATAGTATTTCGTTTAAAATTTTTGCATCTGTTCATCAGAGATATTAGTCTACAGTTTTCTGTTTTGTGTATTATCCTTACAAGGTTTGGTATTGGGGTGATATTGGCCTTAAAGAATGAGTTGGGAAATACTGCCTCTTCTTCAATATTTTGGAAGAGTTCGAGGAGGATAGGCATTAATTCTTTCTTGAATGTTTAATAAAAGTCATTGGTGAGACCATCTGGTCTTCGGCTTTTGCCTTTAGAGAGGTGCTGAATGATTGTTTCAATTTCCTTACTGTTGATTGGTCTATTTGGATTATCTAGTACTTGGTTCAGGCTAGGTAGACTGCATATTTCTAGAAGCTTGTCCATTTCTTCTAGGATGTTAAATTTGGTGGCATAAAGCCCTTCATAATATTTTCTTATAATCCTATGCATTCCTGTGGTTTCAGTCATAATTTTTGCCCTTTTACTTCTAATTTTGATTATTTCTGTTATTTCTCTTTGTCCCTTAGTGAACCTAACCAGGAGTTTGTCAATTTTATAAATTTTTTCCAAAAACCAGCTCTTCGTTGCATTAATTTTTTTCTATTGTTTTTATGTCCTCTTTCATTAGTTCTGCTCTAATTTTTATTATTTCTTTTCTTCTGTTGGCTTTTGGTTTTTGTTTGTTTGTTTTTCTTTTTCTAGCTCTTTAAGCTAGGATGTTAAGATGTTTACTTGTGATTTTTCTTGTTTATTGATATAGGCCTGTAATAAGATAAATTTCCCTCTTATTACTGTTTTCACTGCATCCCAATAATTTTGATATTTTGTATTTTCATTGTCATTAGTATATATGCACTTTTCACCTTTTCTTTTGTTTCTTCTTTGAGCTGGTCATTTTTAAATAACATGTTGTTTAATCTCCACATTTATGTGATTTTTCCTGCTTTCTTTTGCAGTTGATCTCCAATTTCAAAGCTTTGTGGTCTGAGAATACACTTGGTATGATTTCAATCTTCTTGAATTTGCTGAGTCTACTTTTGTGCCTTAGCACCTGGTCTATTCTTGAGAATGTTCTATGTGCACTAGAAAAGTACCTATAATCTTATGTGGTAGGATGGACTGTCTTATAAATGTCCATTATGTCCAATTGCTGTAACATGTCATTTAAAGATAATATTTCATTCTTTATTTACTGTTTGGATGATCTGTCCATGCTTGTCAAAAGGGTGTTTAGGTCCCATACTATAATTGTGTTTTTGTCAGTTTCTCCTTTTAGATTGTTAGTAGTTGCTTAGTAAATGTTGGTGCTTCCTGATTGGGGGCTTATATATTAATAAGTGTCACGTCTTCTTGTTGCTGTATTGTTCCTTTTATCATTTTGAAATATCCGTCATTGTCTCATATTACCTTTTTAATCCTGAATTCTGTTTCATCACGTATTAGTATAGCACCTCCTGCTTTTCTCTGGGTGCCATTTGCTTGAAGTATTATTTTCACTTTGAGTCTATGTTTGTCCTTGTGGCTGAGATGTGTCTCTTAGAGACAGCATATGAATGTGTTTTGTTTTATAATCTAGTCTGCTACCCTGTGCCTTTTTATTGGTGAGTTCAGTCCATTTATATTTAGGGTGATGACTGATATAAGAGGATTTCCTATGGCCATTACTTCCTCCCTCTTTACATTTTTTTTGTTGTCCCAACTCTTCCCCATTTATTTTTATTTTTTTTGTTTCAGATCAAATAGCCTCCTCCAGTATTTCTTGAAATGCCAGCCTTGTGTTGGGGAATTCCCTTAGCTTCTGTATGTCTGAAAAGCTCTTTATTCCTCCTTCATATCTAAAGGATAACTTCCATGGATAAATTATTTTTGGTTGGAAGTTTCTCTCTTTTAATATTTTGAATATTCTATCCCACTCTCTCCTGGCTTGTGGAGTTTCTGTTGAGAAGTCTAATGAAAGCCTGATGGGCTTTCATTTAAAGGTTATAATTTTTTCTCTTTGGCTCCCTTAAGAATTATTTCTTTGTCTTTGATTTTTGACATCTTCAGTATAATGTGCCTTGGAAAAGATCTGCTAGAATCCAGGTAGCTGGGGCTCCTGTTTTCTTCTTGAATTTGGGGTTCCAGTTCTTTCCATAGGTTTGGAAAGTTCTCGTTTATTATTTGTTTGACTAAACTCTGTGTGGATTTGTGCTCTGCCCCTTCTGGTACTCCTGCTATTCTAATATTGTTCTTTGTAATGGTGTCAGAAATTTTTTGTATGGTTCTTTCATTTTTTTTTTTTTTTTTTGACTCTCAGATTTCTCTTTTCTTCTTCTGTGACAGACATTTCCATGTTTCTATCTTCAATATCACAAATTCTTTCCTCTATCTGGTCTGCTCTGCTTCCTATCCTAGTTAATTCATTTCTCAATTCCTTTATTGCCCTGTTTATCTCCAATATTTCTATTTGATTCTTTTTAACAATTCACTTTCTATATGGGAGTATTCCCTTTGCTCACAGACTTCCTTTCTGAGCTCATTTAGCTGTGTCTGGGTACTCTATCCACATTCTTTGAACTCTGTGAGTGTTTTAAGAACTGCAGTCTTGAATTCTGTGTCATTTAGATCATATATTCCAAATCTCTAAGTTCCTTTTCTGAAGATTTTTAATTTTATGTCTGAGCGACTTTGGACCCTAAGGTACTCATTGTATTTGATGTGTTTTGGCGTATTTTTTTTCCTGGGCATGAGCACTTATTCCATGGCTGAAATAAAGATGACTTTCTTTCACTTCCCAGTTGGTATTGCCACAGCATCTTACAATATTTTCTCTTGGTTATTCAGTCTTCTCACTCTGGGAGATTTCCTAGAATGTGGGCTTCTCTTCGTTGACGAAGTCACCTTGGTTTCAGTGGCCTCCTCTTTGTGAGGATATGGTGGGTGATGGCATTCTATGCTTCCAAGGTTTCAGTGCAGACCCAAACTGCCACACCTGTGCTTCATAGTTTTCCTGGAGCCCCCTGCTGGTTTCAGCTGGAAAGGTGGGGGCAGGGTTTATTGGAAAAGGTGCAGGTGTATTTGCAACCCAGGTAATGGAGGCATCCCAGCTGTAGCTGACCATAAGCAGGCATCCCAGCTGTAGCTGACTGTATGCAGGCAGTGGGTGGAGTTAGAGGGGGCAAGATTTGGGAGAGAATAAGGGAAAGCAGCCAGGCTCTGTGTCTAAGGCCATGCAGTGTTTCTTCTGGGGCCCTAACTCCTGTAGGACGAGGCTGTGGTACTCCAGCCCCAGCATGTCACTCCAGCCTCCCACACTTCCCTCCACCCACTGGCCCAGCACTCTGACCAGGTGTGCACCAGTGCAGCCACCCACACCATGTTACAGCTGCCTGTGTCATGTTATAGCCACTTGCACCTTGTGGTCACAGTTTCCACCATCCCGCTGCTTGCACCTTCTTCCAACTGCCTGTGTCATGACGCGGCTGCTTGCACCCTGCTTTGGCCTTCGTGCCATGCTACAGCCACTCACACTCACTTCTGCTGTCTGCCTGGGCTCTGGCCACCTATCCCTCTGATTTTGTCACTTCTCAGCCACCAACCTGACCGGGGTTGTGCTGCACCTCTGCCTGTGCTCCCAGGCCCCCGCCTCATTCTTTCCTCCTCCAGTCTCTGGTCACGCTTCACCTGTGCCTCCACGCTGCTCTCTTCCCTTCTCTCCCACTCCCCTTCCTTTCTATGGCCTTTAGGTGTTTACTTGCAATGAGTGGGTCTCTCAGCCAAGACTGTATGTTGCTGAAGGGTTCCCTTGTTGGATTTCAGTCATTAAATTTGTTGTGTTTTCCAGGAGAGGTTTCAAGAGTCTCCTCCTCTCATGCCGCCATCTTGAGGACATCCAGGAGTAATCCTAAAGGGAAAATTTACAGAGTTTAAGAATTGGTTGAATACTTCATTTGAGGAAGTTGTTCCAATAACTTGAGATTTGTTGCTTGTTTTAGGGGAGGAGTTGGTTTAAAGAGGAAGATGATGAGTTTAGAACTTGTGAGTTACAAAGGACTACAGGACATACTCCCTGTATGCTCTCTTTCCTTTTCCCACATTGAGGCTGAGTCTCTCTAGGTAGTTGCTCCCTGAGATGGATTAAATCGTCAGTGTTTGGGGGAGTTGGGAAATCCTAGCACAGAGGTGAGGAAAGAGGGCAGTGTAGGCAGAGCAGGGATAGAACCTCAGGAAATGGAATTGAGTTAGCTCAAGATTCTATTGAGCTCAACTGTTAACCATGGTGGTGGCAAGCAATGGGAAGGTAGAAGATTGTGGACATCACAGGTTTGGGATTATATAAACATGGTTTCAAATCCAGCTCTCCATTTCTAGGTGACCTTTGGCTAAACTGTTTAATTTGCAGGAATTTCAGTTTCTTAATTTTTAAGGGGATTCATAATAGGGTCTTGTGAAGTTTCAATGAAATATTTGTCATGTAAAGCTCTTGGCATGGTGGTTGGCAGATAGTAAACATTCTGTAACAAACAGCAGATTTATTGAGATGGTGAGCCTTATGCTGTTGCAATTGGAGATTGATATTGTCCCAGGATCTTTTAGACCAGATGAGCAGAATTGCTGATCTTATTTAGAATTTGATTAATCACTTATTGCACATAGTTGTGGGGGAGATGACTATCCACAACAGCTTATATTATCATGTGCTTACATGAGGTTAAAGGTGCTGACAAAACCATTGACAAAAGTGCTAATTAATAAAAATACCCTAATATTCATTCTCTTTTCCCCTTGAACTTCAGTTCTTGATCAATGGTTTTATGTATAATCTTCCCTTTACTTCAAATTAACAAATGAGGGTTGGTCTCTACTTGTGGATTCCTTCCCAAAGAGAAGATAAATTAAAATGAATTAATACTTATAAAATTATATACAAAAATCATAAATATATTTTTAATTACCTTTCAATTAATAGAAGAAAAATTCATATTCTCTGAAATAATTCTTCAAACACAGAAATAAGTTTGTCAGGGTTCTTTGAGTTGCAAGTGACAATAAATCCACTTCAAACTGGGTTATGAAGAAGAAGAAGAAGGTATTGCTTCAAGTACTGGGGAACTCAAAGGGGTATGCCTTTGGGAAAGGTGGATCTGATAGCTCAAGCAATGGCTTCAGAGTTCTTTCTTTTGGTACTTGGCTCTGCTTGTCTTTGGATTATGTCTTTTCTCAGGCAGTCTCTTTCTTATAATGGCAATATAGTCGCCAGCAGCTTCAAGTCTTTAGTATATGCTTTCAGAAACTTCTACAGAGCATTGGCATCTCTCTTGTGGTGGCTCTGGAAGATAGACTCAGGATCTAGCTTAGATTGGCTCTGATACTATCATGTGCCTTTCCTTGAACCACTCACCCTAGCTAGGGGAATGCCATGCCCTTAGTGTGTAACACACTCCTTCCAACTACTGATAATAGAATAAATTTTAATGAATATCATGAACTGGAAGTAAGAGGGGGTGTTTCCAAAAGAAACTTGGTATCTTATTGTCAGGGATAAGGCAAAAATTTCCCACAAAAATTTTCTATAATTTATACATTTTTAGTCAAGATTCAGGTTTAAAAGAAAACCAAGTACAACAGGTGAGAGAGCCTTAATCACTCTACTCTCTGTAGGTTCTCTGCTTTTTAGCCTGCTAACCCTGTGATAACACCTTCTAGGCAGTCAATCAATACTTGTTGAATTGAGTTGAACCTGATTCAGACTCATGCTTTCTCTAAGGGTTGACTGACTCACATTTGCTCCTGTAACTCATTCTATTTAATTTTCAGAATCATTTCCACAGATACATGGTATAGAGCAGGAAACCAGGGGTTCTGAAAATAAAATTTCACAATTTTTGCCAGTCAACCCTATCCTCCCTTCTTCCTGTTTTTCAAGTCTCTCAAAGGGTTTTCAGAGAATGAAAAATAGATGTCTCTGAATGACCAATGGTTTTCTTTTTAAGAGGAAGCCCTGGTGGAAAGTTGGAAAAACTATACCAGATGTAGAAAATTAATAGATAGATGGAAAAACTTAAACTGCTCTGGATGAGAGAGAAGAAGGAATCTTTTTCCAAGTGCTCTGGAGAGGCAGCTCAAAGCACTTTAATCTTTGATGAATGTGATTGAACCCTTTCTGCTACTCAAGGGAAGACAGAAGTGCTCACAAGGGCTCGTCTTGAGCTGGCTCCCCGCCACCACCAACCCTCCCTGCTGCATAATTATCAAGCCTGTAACTTTTCTCTGCTCCTACTATTTTAAAATTTCTTTTTCAGACAAAAATATAATAGATGAGATGCAAGTAGCAAATGGAAGCCGGGTATTAATACTACATTAAGGGAGCACTGGACTGGGAGCCAGGAATTTAGGGTGGGGTGCTACATTAGGGGACTTTGTGAGGCTCTAAGTTTCCAGTGTGTGTTCAACTTTTTCCTTTATTATGACCTCCACCCTAACAGTGTCTCTTAGCTACACTGTTTCAGGTATTATGGAGGAGGTACGCAGACGAAGAGGCAGTGTCATTATAAATCCAGTGATGCAAGGATAAAAACCAATAGATAAAACATGTCCTCTGGTTCACATGCAGAACATCTGCTAATTAATTAAAATATATCTTTTAATTGAAGGTAAAATACCAATAAGTATACAGGAAAGGATGAAAACACAGCTCAACCACACACCATGACTGATAAATACCTTAATGCTTAATTCTGGGACTACTCTCTACTACCTGTAACACAGATGGAACTGGGTTGAGAAAAATAAACACACAGATCAGCCACCCAACAAAACGGTGGCAGATCCAGACCAGAAAACATCTGAAGAAATATAGTTACTAGTCACCAGGATTGTGCCTACCATATATCCAAGGCATTCTTCTGTCCATTGTGGGGTGCTATTTTTTGTGGTGTCTTAATTGACACCATAATTTCCTAGCAATCCATCTATGTACATTTTGAGAAAGCATCTAGAAATGAATTAAATAGCAGAATAAGAAGTGTGTGCATGTGTGTGCAAGTGCCTGAGTGTGTAGATTAATGTGGCATGTTCCATCTTGGAAGATGTACTCCTTAAAGGAATGTAGAAAGGATGTGGGTAGCAGTATATGATGAGAGTTTCCATTTCCCATGCATTTTCTGAATTCAGAGAACCAGAGACTGAGATACGAATGGGGCAGATGCTGCTCCCCATCAGGGGAGAGGAGCTGCCCCAGGAGGTTTAATGTCCTGCTTAACTTATAAAAAGGATGGAAATCAAATATTCTTACTTAAGCCCAGTTATCTTTTTATTTTGAGGGAGATGTGACCTGAACTTTGGGATTTTTAAAAGCCTCCCCTCACTCCTCAAGGATTCTAAGCCCAATTATCTTTCTGTGAAGTTTCAGGCAAACTTCCCATCAGGCTGTGATAGCTCCCTTAACCAACCAATCAACAACAAGAAGGACAAACAAAAGGTTAAACCAAGGCCTACCAGAAATAGGTGCCACCCAAAACAGTGAATCATGGCAGATGGTTATCTTGTCATTACAGTCTGTTTGTCAAGGTAGGACATGCTGTGGAAAGAATGGAATTGGTGGTGGACACAAGGGTGCAATGAGGAAGTAGGGAAAGTCAGTGTTATGGAGTAGCTTTGTTATATTCATCATTAGTAGTGCCACTCTTTGTTTTTAACTTTCCAAACTGCATCTATGACATAGTACTTATGCTTGAATTTATGACGTCCTTTTAAACTAACTTTTTGTTGTCTTTTGTTTTCTCCAGTGGCTTAACAATAATTATATTGACTTTCCCTTGCTACACAGACATCTTTACATCCATAATCAGAAACTCCCAAACTTTTCTGGCTTTTTTGTTTTGTTTTGTTTTTTTTTTTTGCTGGAATACCTGTAATTACCTCCAGCAATATCTGCCTCATTTAAGTAGCAAACCCATGGGGCAAACACTGGTAACAGTTCTTCATCCTGTAGCCCACCCTGAACAGACTTGCAGAAAACCATGCCTGGCTTCACCACCTGTATTTTTCCTGCCTTTGTACTCTGGTCCCCTTATCAGTATAGCACTCTAGCACTCTGAACCTTAATGGGGAAGTGATTTTACAGCCAAATAGGTGAGCATGAGCTTTATTTATGAAGAGCATGTAAGTTTATGTCACTGCTTCAACTTCTAGTGTCTGATTTCTTCTCTTTTACAGCCCTGAAAACCTGTCTGAAACATATGCTCTCCTGAAACCAGAAGTAGGTGAAACTCATTAGTTCATGCCAGTGCTGTTACTGATCTTCGCCCCAAACCTCAGGAAACAAAGCCAGGCACGATATCCTCAGCTTTAATCTTCCTTTTCTTGCCTAGGCCTGGAAAGTTGTAGATAGGATGCATCTAAAATTAGAGTTGAGGAAGAATACATTTTCAAAGGGTTTTTACTGGGCAGGAAATGCCACATCTTAAAGGGTAGCCATGTGTTGCTATAGCTGGTAGAGACATCTGAAGTAATTTAAAACCAGCATGAAAGATAGCTCATAACCTTTGGCCTATAAATTTTACAGGATAGAAGAAAGAGTTGGCAATTATTTGCTTTGTGTATCCACTGTAAAAAAATCAATTAAAACAGATAATTCAGGGTCTTTTGGACTCAGTATGTTGGCTAACTAACAGCATAAATGAGTCACGAAAATCATTATTTCTATTATTTTAAACATAACTGCAGCTATAACTTCTGAAATATTGAATGAAAAAAATGAGGATCTAAGGTTTGGTCAGCACGAATAAGCCTTTGCAGTTGGCACCCCTGTGATTCCAACTTCTTTTCCTGACACCACACTAAAATGGCACATACAATGTTCATCAGCACTAGAGTATTGCTCATTTAGCATTTAGGAGACACAGTGAATAGCAATTATCAGCCAAATAGCCAGGAAGTAAAAATGACTTGTAATCAGAGTAAATAAACATTATACTCTCATATTATCATGTGTAAATATTGGGGAGAAGGCAGAACATGGACATGTAGAATCTTGCTTGTGAAGGCTTGTATGAACACAAGTCCTGTCTTGGCTCTCTAACATGTTTTTTTTGGATGACAGCTATTAAATGTGAATAGTGGGTCATCCTCATTGGTTGTCATTTATAGGTATTATGACCAGAAAAGATATTACCCTGATTTTTATAAATCCTTAACTTGATTTCTAATAACCAGGAGACATGGAGAGATGACAGCAGCGTGATGGGAGTTTAGATTGTAAACCTTGCACAGACAGTGCTTTAGTTGCTATTTCAATCCAACTGTATTTTAATATTACAGAATCCTTCTTCCTTTGTTAAGCTTGGAAAATATTAAAAGCTGCCAATATCACTTTGCTTATCATCATTTTTCAAGCAAATCAGATGAGAACAGTATCAATGTTGCAAAATGTTGCTAAACTGAGCACCTGAATTATTAACAGATGCTGTGATACATAGGGCAGAAGAATAGGAAGAATCTCTATTTTAGCAGCTTACATGAATATAGTGTACTGGGAAGGTCAGGCTACCTGATGTGACAAGTTGATTAGCAAGGTTCTAAACAGCAGGCATACATAATTTGCCCACTTTTTCTATAAGGCTAACAGACAGCAAAAAATATATCTCACATTGCCTCTACAGGAGAAGGAAAAGGGGTGATGGTTGTAATGGATGTTTGTTGTTTTGGAGCACCCAGTGTCCTTTCCCCGTTGCTTAAAGCTTCTTGATAATTTGGGAGGTGGGAAGGGATGGAATCTCTCCTACATTGGGTAGAATCTTCATGGGTTGGTGGATTCAGGTGCCTTTCCTGTTTCTATGGAAGCATGAGCTTCCCAGAAGGTTTC
Source organism: Lyroderma lyra (assembly GCA_004026885.1). Classification (NCBI taxonomy): domain Eukaryota; kingdom Metazoa; phylum Chordata; class Mammalia; order Chiroptera; family Megadermatidae; genus Lyroderma; species Lyroderma lyra. The sequence goes on along the minus strand of PVJL010006798.1, from coordinate 30,220 downwards.
CTCTGCCAGAGCCTCTTTCCAGGACCGCCGAGCAGAGAGCATGTGCCCCTAACCTTGATCAGTCATTCTGTCCTGGCTGGGAGTGTGGGGAATTGGGTCCATTCATTCCAGGAGAAGAGAATCTACTGATTCTGCTGAGACCTTCAGGAACTACCTGGTTCTTAATTGTTCTAAGTTGCGTTCTTCAGCCTTCTCTTTGATTATGTGCATTACCCAGTAGGCTTTCCATAATATTTGCTCAAATTAACCAGAGGTATTTGTGTTTCTTGCAACCAAAGAACCCTAATAAGTTTTTATTTTTTGTTTTTTGTTTTGTTTTGTTTTTAATGTTCAATCTGAGAATGACTACTTCTTACAAGAGCAGAAGGGCCACCAAGTCTGGTAGTAACAAAGTCAATTTAAATATGGAATTGTAACATTTGGATTGTTTAAATTATAGGAACAATCTTAATACTTAAAAATAGGAAGTTCTGCCCATGTTTCTAGGTCCTTCTCTACTCATCTTGTTGTAGCTTGATTGATTAGGATGGAGTTTAGCTATCTGTGCCTTTTGGCCCTAATAAGACCCATATACATAATAAAATTACTAGAGTGGTCTTGAGTCAATATATACCTCAAACACTGTCTGTATTCAGTACGCAAGGTTATAAAGGAAAATGCATTTACTGCCCAGATAAAATAGTTTCCCTTGTCCATATCTAAGCAGTAGTCAGGAAGTAGTTTATTAACTTTTTTGTCCTTACAGAACCCTAAACTCAAAACGTTTGTTAGCAAGAATGTACAAGTTATTTGTCATCACTGCTATAAGGAAAGCAAACATAAGGTACAATTTTCACCCACAGGGAGCATATAACCTTTTTGAAGAGGTTGCCAGATAAACAGACTTGAAAGTTCTATAAGGAAAGATAAATCTTTAAGCTGGAGAGACCAGGACAGACTTTGTGGAGAAAAGCAGAATTCTGTTCCTTGAGAATTACTTCTGACTTTTGGCTACCAGCTGATTTCACATGACTTCCCAGTCCAGGCTGGACCTGGGCAGTGTCACTGCTTTCCCAGGTCAGTCATGCAGTTGATTTTACCCAGGATGACCTCTATGCAAGAGGAATTGCTAATTAAGTGATTTATCCTTAGGAGAGTGTGTGTGTGTGTGTGTGTGTGTGTGTGTGTGTGTGTAAGGGAGTAGCAAAGAGAAATATATCTGCTGTCTTCCATGAGCTTTCTTGAAAGCAAAAATGGAAGGCAGAGTATACCTCAAAGCAGTTTATTTCCTACTATTATAAATTGTTTTGAAGAGGACATTTGTGAAAAATCAATGGCAATGAACAAAAACAAAGAAAATATTTGAAGTAGAGCTCAGAGGTTGAAGACGCACCCCTCTCTAGCCTCTTGTTCATTCATTGTAGCCAAACGCATCTGAATTCTTTTAGGACAGGCTGTTTGCTTGCAGGTGCACTCTCTGACATTTGCTAGGTCTATTTCTACATGCTTAAATCAGGCCATATTGATTATATTTCATTGCTTTTATTTTGTAGAATAAGAAATCAGTAGAACTAGTATTGATAAGTTCCCATTTTAAGACAGCATGTGAAAGAATTAGGGTTCACTATAATGTTTAACTTTCTTACTAATCTTCCTTATAATAAAATATAGGAGACAGAAATTATTCTCAATCTTTTTCAAATGGGGAGAAACTGAGGAACTTTCCATTGTAACTCAGTGGCAGACTTGAAACGGGAAGTCCAGTTTTCTGACTTCAAAATAGTTTGATTCGCTAAAGCAGGTTGCTTCCCTTTGAGCATAAAACAAAAATAGTCCAACTCTATCAAACTGCATTTGCCAAGTTCTAGTCTCTAGGGAGCTTTTATTTTTATAGCCAAGAGAAACACACACTTAATACTAGGCAATGTCAATGGCAGTATTGGGACGACCTACGAGATACTATAGCTTCACAAATGGAGTACAAAAGCCTGTGGGTATTTTTACCTATTAGAAGTTGTGTTAGAGAAGGGGAGCAGTTTACGAAGATACATCCATGACCACTTCACCCGGTTGGGAAAGATCTCTTGTTTAATTCTGAAATGGAGTTATCATTTGCAATACTTTCGCTCCCCTACCAGTCTTCTCAGTGTTAGTAAACTCTAACTCTCACAAGCCAAGGCCTACATTATGTCTCTGCCTCTGAGATAAATGTATGTTCAATGAATGAAGAGATGAATGAATAAAATTATGAACAATTTTTAAGGTAAAAATATCTTTAAATACATCTGAGTAGGAAGCAATGAGTGCATAGACAAATTGAATCCAACTATAATGTAATAGTATTTATTGTGTGCCAGACACTGTACTAAGTGCTTTGCGTGATGAGTTCATTTAATCATTGAAACAGTTCTGTGATCTAGGTGTTATCTTTAGCTCTATCTCAAAGATGTGAAAAAATGGGGTCAGTATGATCATGTCATGCATTCATTGTTGTCTCACAGCTAGTAACGGGAGGAAGAGGGACTTGAGTCCAAAGTGAGTGCTTGTGCAATTTACTTGCAGTTTGTTGCACAAATAGCCGTGGCAACTGTGAATCAGAGTATGAGTCTCCTGGCTGGAGCTCCCTACACTGATTACTGTGTAGGTGAACCCTTAACTCGACTAGCCTTATCATCACAAGGCAGGTTTCTTTTCTAGAGGGACATTGATTTATTTAGAATAAGAAAAAAATGATTGAAAAAGTCAACAATAAGCAGTCTGTGTACAAATTGTAGAATTTCAGAGAAAACTTTGCAAATGTTAGCAGTCTAATACCACATTTTCTGGAGGTTCAATTCGTATTTTCTTGGGTTGTCTAGTATCAGGGTCGTCAACAATAGGGGAGCCTCACTCAGTGATGGGTTCATTATAAAACACAATATTTTGTTTTTTTCTTTCTGAATGAGTGTCTACCCTGGGCTATGAGATAGCCCTCAGCTTGCAGTCTGAGGTCACCCTGACCTTGGAGTCCTAACTGCTCAATAATAGTCTAGAGAGTCTTTTCCTTAAGGGCTTCCTATCACTTTGGATTAGTGAGACACTTTAATTTTACCTGCCTTCCTCCCCCCACCCCCCCGCCCAACTTCTATTCTAAATAATGGTATTAGAGAATAAACTAAGCTTGGATTCACAATTAAAAGAATGATCACCTCCATTTCTCTTCTCCCGTTACTAGTATTGTTGTGTTTTCTGTACTAAAGTTTGTTTGTTCTAGAGCATGCCTTCATTCTCCAGGGTGTGAGCTCTGAGGTAAGGAAGGGCACATGAGAACACAAAATCTTTGTTTTCAACTAAACAAGATACTTGGGGAAAAGAAAAGAAAAAAAAGAGATTAACTTGAACTTTGATATAAATTGGATTTTGGTTTAGGAAAATTTGTTTTGTTTTTATACCTTTTTTTGTTAGTACACATGAAAACCTATTACGAAAGCTATCAGTCAACCTTATCTTTTTTTTTTTTTCTTTTAATTCATTTTTATTGTTAGACTTATTGGGGTGACATCTGTTAGCAAGGATTACATAGGTTTCAGGCTTACAGTTCTACAGTGCATCTTGACCTGGTGACTGTGATCCAGGACAAAACGTTCAGGAAAATGTTATTGTGTGGCATGATATGGTATGATGAGGGCACTGGGATCCGGAAGTGAGTAGATCCCTGGCACATCTAGGAAGGAAAGCTGACATGAGGGCAAAGATGATCCAGTAGATCTCAAGAGACTGGAGCTGCGAAGTGTTCACTGTGTTCCAGTATGCAGTCATTTGTGGAGACCACACTCTGGGTGGAAATCAGGATACTGCCTATTCTTACCATCTTAACTATTTTGTGTTTTAAAAAGAAGGGAGATAGGATGGGCCTGCAGCTCCACCGCGCCTGCTTCCCATGGAGTTCCACACACTCTGTCGTTGTTGCAATTCCAGAAATACGTGTTATCCTCTCTGCTGCTTCTGACTTGACAAGTGCTATCCACAACTCTCTGAAGATTTCTGCTCTGCTAAATATTCAAGAGGGTATCTGACAGAGTGAAAAAAAGGGAAATTATCAAGGACAAAAAGTGCTGGGCAAGAGAAAGAAAACAGTCATGGGAATTTTCAAAATAGGAAGGAACTTTTCCGTACCAAAGATTTTACTGGATCTTAATGTGAAAAATGAATCTACCATATCAATTATTAACATTTTAACCAGTATTTCCATTAAACTATAGTATTTCAGAAGAGGCTAATCAGCTTATAGCAGCATAATTCCCTTATAATTCCTTTTATTTAAAACATTTTTGGATAAGTTATTTGGAGAAAGTATCCTGTTTCCTATTGAGAGGAAAACCCCACCCCTTTTCACATGGTGTGATGATTTTAGTCCAAACACAATGAGTTACTGGAAATGGCAAGTGAGACACTTGTTGCCATGGTGATTGTTAATAGTTCTGACTCAGATGTAGTGTTGCTATAGCAACTGCATGAAGCCCTTGGGAGGTGGTGCAGTCTTCCTTTTTTTTTTTTTCAATCAGCAGAAAGAGGCTAGGAAGAACCATTTTAGTAGCTTCTTGCTGCACTGCAGTCAGTGATGAAGCTTTCAAGACTATTTCATAGAGATGAAAGATTGGCCTGATCCTACATTGATGAAGCAGATACATTATACTGCAGGATAAATGTAGTCCCATGTATCAGAGTAGCAAGCACATTACCTGCCTGTTAATGAAACCTAATTTTCTGACTGTAATGGTTTCTAATAACATAGGTAGTCTCAAGTGAATACCTTAAAGAATCCTTAATGTCACTGGCAATCCAAGAAAGCCAAAGGTCAAAGACCAGATTTGCTAAAATCATTGAGATGTACATTGTTTCAGCCTAGATGCATCCATGTAGGAGTAGGGACACATGGTTAACAGAACATCTGAAAGATGTTTTTGGATGGTCTGAGTTTGGTCTTCTAGATTGTATACTTGTATACCATCTTACATATACCCAGTTTTTAAAATAGTGATTGGCAGACCAGAGATTTTCAATAAATAATATGAATGACTAAATGTATCAACTTGTCATGCAGTGGGCAGTAGTATTTACTTTTTTCCTAAGTCTACTTAGGAAAATAATTTTGCATCATTGCAAGGCCTTTCCTATAATACATTCTGTTGTATTTAACAATGGACATGTTAAGCAGATCTATGTTCTTATAAAACCTGTGTGCAATTCTCTAGTCCCACTTTTTAAATATTAATCATCCAGGATCAGACCTTCCTAGTGCCCTCAAGCTTTAATATAGATTTGTAGGGGCAGCTGAAATGAAACTTAAAAGCCACATATCTATGTAGCCTCTTCTTTAGTCAGTAGATCAGGGCAAGTCTCTAAGATTCCTCACTCCTGAACCAGGACTTGAAAGTGATGAGACACCACTGACTGGACCCTGAGACCCCCCTTCTCAAAATTGAGTCTACTATCAACTGCCTCTTTTTGTTGTTTCCTCCCACAGACTCTTGGGCTAAGGTGAGGTTTTCCTACTCCACTATAAAGCTCCCTTGAGGTTTCAAATAGTGCCTTGTTCATCTGTGCATATTTCATGGCACCTACATGGTGGTTTCACATAGTAGGAGCCTAGTACAAATAAGTTAACCCTGTGGAGGTCACATTCAAAATAATTACAGTGTGGGAGTTCCCTGGTGGTGTAGTGGCTTAAGTCTTCGGTGCTGGCACGGTCAGTGCTGCGGCCTGGGTTTGATTCCCAGCCAGGGAGCTACCCACATACCAAAAGGCAAAAAAAAAAAAAAAACCAAACCAAACAAAACAAAATAATTACAGTGTAGGTCACATGTATCTGAGAGATACATTCATAACTAGTATGTGCTGCGAAAAAAATTTAAAACACTGTAAATATATAATTGTAAAATTTATTTTCAGTTACAATCTAGAAATTATTAAACAATCCCACTACCATCTGTAGCCCATATATCCTGCAAATTTGGCTGATTGCTGTGAAGTAAACCAGCTAAAGAGGCCTAAAAATCCAGTTTTGTCTATTCATTTAGCATCTCTTTCTTGTGAAAACTGGCTCAATATAAAAATTAATGTGTTTGTTTGTATAAAATAAGATTAAATCTAAAACATTACTTGTGATAAAGCACTTCCAAGTTTCAAGTTCTGTCTTGGCATTTTTTGCATTTGACTGAACTAATGGAAGTTGACACAAAATATTTTATAGCTTTTTTCTAATTTGACTTCTTATTGCATTTTCCCTCCATTTCGATTTTTATTCTTTCCAAAAAACAAAAACTTCATTCATGTCTAATTCTTCTTCACTTTCTTCACTAGCAATATCTAGCTTGGTATCCAAATCTTCTGAACTAACTTCCACATAATTTTCATCTTCTAAATCATTTTCATTTTCATGTTCGACTCTTACCATTCTCATGATTGGACTCACGTAACATTGAAGTTCTTTAACATCTCTTGGATTATTGAATTGACATATATATATATTTTTAGCCATTTTTAATGGTAAATAAAAAAATAAAAACCAATTACACCGACATTGACCTCAGGGTATCTCTCGGATATAATTTACTATCGAATATCACATACCCTTACGAAACAAGTGTTATAACCAAACTGACAGCTTACACATTATGGCTTAACGTTAGTCACGTATAAACGTGCAGCAAGTCGTGACCTTGAACCTGTGCACCCTATATATGTAACAATATTTACGAAAAGAGCTTGTTTATATATCTGAGGTCAGCCACGACCTCTGCAGAGTTAAATAAAAGAAAATTAAATGTCCCCGCAGCCATTGCAACTTGCCTTTTGTTCTTTCTTTTTCCTGTCTCCGAAGGTAGCAACTAGTTAGTATTAAAAAAACATAGCTGTTAGCTGGATTGAAAGCATTGCCTTTGGGGTGGAAATAAAGGAAGTAGAGAGGAAGGTCCCTGAGTAATATGAAGAAGCATTGAAATTCTCTATCACACACCATGGAAGCAGCTGCTGGTTCTGTTCATTTAAGACCTAGAACTGGTGGAATGAGTGATTTTATCTTTATCTGGAATCCATGGGTTTTATACACAAACTGATGATTCCAGACAGCAGTGGAAGTCTTAGTTTTCTTTTTCTTTCAGTGTCCCTGCACAGCTGGATACTGTAACAGAATGTTGGCTATATGCCCCTCATTAGGCGAGTAGTGAAGACAGTTATTCCCTTAAATAAAAATCCTTTTGCAACCAGCTTATCAGGATGGATCTTTGCAATGTTTTCTTTTCCCATGTTGTTAGATTGTGCTTTAAATGTTTGAAAATATCCAGAACCTGTCACTTCCCGTCTTGATAGTTCATAGTTTCTTCTACTCGTTTTATAATCAGTTTCTAAATTTTTCAGGGAATTGGTATTAAGCTGCTGTTTTCTTTTCCTTAGTTGAAAACCTTTAACACAAATTAAAGGTTGGTTTAAAATTTACTTGCTTAATGCACTTTCTTTTAAATAGAGCTTCTCAGTCACACAGCACCTTGATGGTGGCTCTGAATAAAGTTCTGCTCTGTCTTCCTACACATATACCTATAAGTATGAAGGTGAGAAAAAAATGAAAATCTTCAAACACTGAAAACAATGGTCAGCAATTTACTGCTCAAATCTGAGGAAATTTCCATTCACTACAAGGTTTTTTGTTTTAGATTGAAAGACACCATTTATTATGCGCAACTGAAAGCACTTAGAATGACCTTCTTTTCTCCTTTCTCAACCCCCATGATATGAGCAATTTGGCTCACAAAAGCCAGTTTTGTTTCAAATAAAACCTGCAAAGGTAGCCCAGTACGACTTGTCTGTTGCTTTTTGGGGTTGCCATTATGTTGTTTTCTCTCTTTTTCATTTTTCTTGTTCCCAATTAAGATCTCTCTCTCCTCTCTCATTTAATTTTTTTTATTATGACAAAAAACACATAATAAAACTTACAATCTTAACCATCTTTCAGGTGTTAAAGTTCAACAGTGTTAAGTATATTCACATGTTGTGAAGACCTCTCTTCTCGTACCCAGTTAGAGTCTACATCATTCGAAAAGGAGGGGCTTAATAACAAGGAGCATTGTGTGTGCGTGCATAGCATTGTATCATGGGAGGTATAGTTTCTACAAGTGAAATATATAGTAGTTGAGAAAAGAGACAGGGAGAATGCTGGCTACAATATATATAAATTTCATCTGTTCAGAATGTCAGGAAGCCAGGAAGTGGACCCTTTCAGCCCAGGAGAAGTTCATAGAGATCCAAGTTGTAGACATCAACTCAGACCCATGGTATTATCTGAGAAGAGGATTAAGCCAGTGGTTAACGGGCTTAGGGAGAGAGTAGAAGCCAACATAATGAATATTAAGAAATACTGCAGAATAAGGATCATAAAATTATTATGAAGACACCCCCTCCAAAATAAAACCTTTGAAAAGGATTTTGTAAGATCTAGAAAAAATGTTGAGAAAATTGGCTTTTGCAAGTGAATGAAAGAATACATAAAATCTAGTAAAGAGAAGCAGAAATCTGAAAGCATCATAGGATAGAATGCAAAAGCAGATGGATAGGATAACATTTAATGTGTCTAACACTGTGCTTAAACCTATAGATTGGTATAAATCTCTGGAACCTAAGAAGCTTTTAAATATTAATCCATTAAAGAAGGCATAGAAATAAGTCAGTATAGAATAGCCTGTTAATTAAAGGTCCAAGTAAATGATAATAGATCCTTCTGTGCTCTGGGCAGTCAGGAAGAGGCAAGATCAATGTTGTCTGGAATTATTGAAGGGAGCTGAAAGAATTTGGCTCAGAAGGAGAGAAGAAAGGATAGCGGCATCCCATCCTCCTCCAACTGCCCTTAAGAGAGTCTTATTCTCACAATTTTTTTTCATTCATTTAATATTTCAAAATCTGACACCACTTTCTGGCCAATATTTCACCTGAGTTTATTCTGAACCTTTTAGATAGGGTTAGTTCACCCATCAGTCTTCTGGTCATGGAGTGACTTCTCTCAGACAAGACTGGAAACCATATAATGTCTCAATAATATGCTAATTTTTCTAACTTCCGTCAGATCAGACATTTTTTAGGTAATCCCCTGCCAATAATTTTGGCTGGTAGTCATGTTGATGATCATCCCATTTTATAGGTGAGGTTCCAAAAGTTTAAGGACTTTCTATAGAGCATCAGTTCCCAAGTGGTGGTACATGTACCTGGGGATACGTGATGAGCCATTCAGGGGTACACAAAAAATAATCAGTAATGGTGAAAGAACAAGTAAAGTAAAATAATGCAAAATGTTAGTTATGAAATAATAAATGTTTGGTTCACTGTTAATGGAGACACTTCGAAATTAGATCACATTAGCCAATGATTGGTGAGGGAATGCCTATTAATCCTTCCCCCAAACTGCTCTTCTACCAATCATTATGCACAGTTTCAGAACAATCCATTTGTGATGGTTCTAGAACTTGCCCAAACATAAATACACATATAGCCAGACTGTTCAAACAGGTTAGTTATTGACTGAGTAAAAGTAAGTGTGTTGTCTTTAATTATTATTCTTTTTAAGTAGTTTTTAAATTTAATGTTTAACATAGTTTCTGTTATTATTGTCAGTGATTTTTAAGTGTGACAGTTATGGATCAGTGGTTGAAAACATGAATGGTTAAAAAACCAAAACTTGATGTGGGTTATAACCCATTGCCAAGTACTTCTCAGAATGTGTCTGCAGCTGTGAGCACACCCACACCGGGAGACAGTAAAAGGTGCAGGCCTCAGGTACTACACAGAAAAGAAGGAAATGCTCTGAAGAGTACATTAAATATGGGATTTCATTTGTAGGGGATGATGACTGTCCTAAGCCTTTGTGTGTTGTGTGTGGAGAAAAAAATTATCCAACAGTTGCATGAAACTGTCTTTACTTATGCAATATTTAGAATCTAAACATCTTATGTATAAAAACATGGAAATACATTTTTTTGGGTACTTAGGAAAGCATCCAACTATTACTTCATACATGATGTCAGGAAAGAAAGACAATGAGAATGCAGGTGAGGCTTCATACTGTATTGTTTATAGCATAGCTAAACGTGGTAAAAATCACACCATAGGTAAAGATTTAATTTCTCCTTGTATTAAGATATCATTTTTTTAATGTTTGGGGAAGAACATGTCCACAAAATCCATACTATCTTTTCAAACAGTACAATGTCTCGACAAATTCAGAAAATGTCTGAGGCTGTTGAAGCTGTAGAAGTAAATAGACTTATAATAGAAAAAGTACATTCTTTTCCATCCAAATCGATGAAGATGTACATGTTGCTGATTTATCTACTTTACTCATCATCAGGAGATACTTGGTAGGAAATAAAATTGAGGAAAACCTGTTGCTTTGTTACCCTTTGACAGAGCGTACCACAGGTGAAGATATTTTTAATGCCATCACCGGTTATTTCATTGAAAAGGACGTTAGTTGGTCGAATTGGTGTGGTGTGTGCACTGATGGAGGCAAGCCTGTGTCAGGTTGTTTTATAGGCCTGCAAGGCCGAATTAAAGAAGTAGCTTCCCAGGTACCATGGAGTCACTGCTGCATTCATAGACAAAGTCTTGCATCCAAGCCTCTTCCTAGTGAACTGAAAGATGTTCTTGATGAGGCTGTAAAAGTTGTAAATGTTATTATGTCAGAACCACAAAACTCCGGATTGTTTAAAGCGCTGTGTGAAGAAATGAACAAGCATTCACAGCTCATTCCTTTTGCATGCAGAGGTAAGATGGCTATTTTGTGGCAAAGCACTTACATGGATGTTAGAACTTCTACGTGAAGTCCAGGAATTTTTTGAAGACCATCGTTTCCCTCTTGCTCCAAAGTTTCAGGGCAGTGATTGACTTCAAAGTCTTACATGTTTATCAGATATTTTTCTAGAAATAAGCTCAACTTGGGACTTCAAAACAACTCAATCGCTATATTCAAAGTAACTGACAAAATTAAGTCAACGATTAAAAAAGTGGACTTTTGTAAAGTGTGTCTTGAAAGAAGTCAGCCTGAAGTTTTTGAAATTCTGCACAACTTCTTATCTGAGAATGACTTGCACCTATCGCAAAACATGAAAGAGAATATTGTAAGTCATTAAGAAGGTCTTACAGTGTCTATTTATAGGTACTTCCCGCATCATGGAAAAGAAAACAACTGGATTGCAGATCCCTTCAATGAAGAATTCTTCAAAGAAGTTAAACTATCAATCAATTGAAAAGAACAGTTAATCAAAGTTTCAACCAATTCTTCTTTAAATTCTGATTTTAAAAGAAAACATCATATTACCTTCTGGGTAGGGTGTCAGTAAGGAATACAAACAGCTCAGTGAGAAGGAACTCAAATACCTCTTGCCATTTACTAATACTGAACTAGTGGAGAGAGCTTTTTCTTCTTACACCTTCCTAAAAAATAAGTACTGAAAGAAGCTTAATGCAAGTCCAGATTTAAGACCGAATCTTGCATCTTTTGAGTCAGATTTCAAGAAACTAAGTGCATCAAGCAAGCCCAGCCATCTCACTAGCAATGTTTCAATTGGCTAGTGATCTGCATAACAATTATTATGGACTTTTCAGATAACACAAATACATATTTATTATTAATAATAAAAGTTTGTTAAATACTTATCATTATCAATATTTAACTGTTACAAATATTATAAAATTAAATCTGTGGTTTATACTTTTAGTGTAGTAATTTTTCTTTCGTAACTTATTACCTCATTTCCACTATTTTGTATTAAGGTAGGCACTGAACAAAAGTTTCAGTATTTAAAAACATCTGTTTTAAAAACAAGGGGTACAATTTATAGTAATGAGTTTTTTAAATGGGTTAAAAAGCAGTACACACATAGAAAAAGTTTGGGAACCAGTACTAGCACAAGAAAATGGTTAGGAATTAAATCTAGGGTTTTGATTCCCAGTTTCATGCTCTTTGTGAGTAATACAAGTCACTAAGTAAGGGAAGAGAAACATGGTGGAAATGGGCAAAAATTTATTTATTTTTAAGATAGGAACAGGGCTGTGAGTATTTGAAGGCACTGGGAAGGAACTTGACCACTCCCCAGCAACAGATATATCTATAACAATTGCTTAATTACCTATGGATTAAAGGCTGCTAGAATTAGAGTGTCCTTTTTTTTTTTTGATTGCAAAACACTTTGCAATTTAATTGTGGTGTGAGATAGAAGCAAAGTGTTAAACACAAATAGTGTCAAATTCATTGTTATAGCAAAAGTCTTATGATAGTAGACATGGTACTCCCTTGAGAAGAATATAATTATATTTTATTTGATAGGGTCTTTTAATTGTTGTTTTTGTTTTGTTTTAATATAAATATAAATTGTCTTCCTGAAATAGTGCAGCAGCTCCACCAGCAGCTGGTAGAAGCCAAGCATAGGTCAATGATGTACCTGAAACGGTACAAGATCCAGGCAGACTACCCCAAACTCCTTGGAGTCACAGCCAAGCTGGAGGATTCCTTGGAGGCCACAGTCAGTGGCAATATGGTAAGGAAGATTCCCAACTGCTCATGTCTTTTTTGAGATAGAACTGTATTGTGGACTAGAGTGTCCTTTCTGAGGAAGAAAGGTTAAGGCACATAAGATATGGGCCTGGTAAGAAGGGAGAGTCAGTTTGGACAGTGCTGGGGCCATTCCCTAGGATGTGGAGAAACAGAAGTATGAAATATAAAATTTACTTGATTTAGCATGTGAATGCAGCTAAGTGGAAGAAAGGAAGAACCAAAGAAAAAAGGAAAGACTGAAGGAGAAAAGCAAAAGAGGGATGACGATCCAGGGAAGAGCGTTAAGAGCCGTAAGGGATATTCCAGACGAGTGACTGTCACATAACCAGAACTGTGATACGAGTTTGGGTAACAGTCATTTGATACACAAGAGTTAAGCCCCATAAGGCATTTATTCCAAGGCAGAGCAGTGTGCCCTTAGCACTGCTTTCCATGGGGCTACTGACCATGGTCTATATAACGGACTAGTTGTCATGTCTAAGCGACTGCTGTAAAATATAGAAATGTTATGGGAAAGCAAGACGGTGGGACGATTGGAGGGATGGTTGGGGGTACGTTTCACGTGACACTACAGCAGCTCAGGATCGTCAGACTGGTCTAAGCATCTGATGTGACATTTATTTATGTAAATTGTCTGTGATCTTGTTCTTTCTGGATGCCTACACTTTTGGTGGTTGAAGACGCTTTTCCCTCTTTGAAACTGAACTCTCCTCCTTTATTAAAAGTTTTCCAGCTTTATTAAAGGTTGTCTAGCTTTAGGAATCCTTTTATGTTCTTTGTCCTACACATTTGATTTTTTTTTTTGTTTAATCTAAAATTCTGATCTTTCCAGTGGTCATTTCTCCCTGTTCGAAAGGATACATAGGGTAATCAAGGCCAGAGATCCTGTGAGAACAAACATAATTACTCTTTATGCATTACCCTTGCCAATTTACAGAGCTGAATTTAGTCACATTTTCAAAGAAAAGAGTTAAAAATTAACATACATTTTAATTGTGTTCTGTTTTACCCGGAGAATTGCCTTACCGTTTAAGCTGCAGGCACTCACATTCCCAACAGTATTACGGACCTGGAGAGAACCAGGCTGCTCAGTGAGCCTGACTTCTCAGGCTTATCTCATCCTCCACCTTGCCTGACCTATTTGCTGCCAGAAATATAATTCTGAACCCTAGAAGCACTTGGTAACCCACTCATTATTTTAATGTGTTTGGGATGTACATAATAAAATGTCTGGTTTTCCTCCTTTCATTTCCATTGAATTAACACTAATTGGCAGTTACTGTTTAGCTATCGGTCTCTGTCTGCCCTGCCCCTAATTCTCTCCAATTTCTAGATCCTCAGCAGAGAAAGTCATCTTATCTAACAAATAGACATGGGCCCATCTTCTTGAGCACCACAATCATAACGAAGTATCACAAACTGGGTGGTGGAAACAGCAGAAAGTAATCGTCTCACAGTTCTGGAGACTACAAGTCCAAAATCAGTGTGTCAGCAGGGTTGCTTCCCTCTAAGGGCTGTGGAACAAGCCTTTCTCCTAGCTTCTGGTCGTTCGTGGGCAAGCTGTGGCTGGTAGAAGCATCACCCTGATTTCTGCTTTTGTACTTGCATGGCGTTCTGCTTGTGTGCATGTCATTTCCAAATTTCTTTATAATTTATAGACACCAGTTATACCGGACTAGAGTGTACCCTAATGACTTCCTTTTAACTTTTACCTGTGTAAAGACACTGTCTCCAAGGTCACCTTGTGAGGTACTGGTAAGGAATTCAGTGCATGAATTTTGGAGGAGAGGTACCATTTAACCCATAACAAAAAGATAAACTTTTTATATCAGAAAACACAAGAAGATAAAATCTTACTGCGAAATCACTTCTTTACGGGTTTATCTTCTTCATTTGGTCTTTATTTTTCTCCACTTTTCTCCTTCAATCCTTTCTTGTCTAGGACTTTTCCCTAGAAAACTATTTTCTTTCAAACCTACTTATTTCCTCCAAACTCTTTTTTCCCCGTGCTTATTTCCACTTTCTTTTCATTATGGATACCTGCTTCTGCTCTTTTTATTCAAAAGAGGGGTAAACATCTCTCTGAAGCAGACATTATCAGCCATACAGGTGAAATACCCTAGTGAGTCCCAGGGTTGTAAAATATGTTCTGATATTTATTTCTTATAATTGGTAAAATACCCATTTCTACCAAATGATTTGCTTTTTAAAAATATGTATTTCAGAATAAACTCTTCATAGTTATCCTTCATTTGCATTCTGACATACTGTCTTAGTGCAAGATAAAGGGAAGTTACATACAGCCAGTGTGTGGGAATTTATATGTAATGTATTCACCATATCTGTCCTATGGGAGTGTGTCACATGTGTGACTCTCATCTATCATGTGTGTTGAGGCAGAAAAAAGAATGAGAGCCATTCCTTCAGACCCATAGTTCTTGGGTGCCAGCTTGCTTTCAGTGTAGCCATGTCCTATTTAAGTTAAAAATCAGATATTTTATATACTCATATTCTCAAATAAAACAAAACAAATTTTGTCATGTGAAAAAGTTGAACTGATTGTCTTTACTTTTATACATTGATATGCAATAAACTTTTGTGTATTAGTAAGTGAAAATTGTTTCATCAAATTTAAAATATCAATGATCAGTTTCTCACACCGCCAGCATCTACACTGGGCAGGGAGTTGTGAAATTTGGGTTTTAGTCATGGCGCAGACACTAGCAATTTACTGTCACTTGGCAAGTCACTTAGATTCAGTAGGGTTTAACTTCTTTACCTGGGAGGTAGGATGTTTACATTAGTAGCTGCCAATTATTGTTTTATTAGTTTTAAAGAATTCTTTTTAAATGTAAAATTATGAAGCTCATACTAACATAGAACAAACACATCAAAGACTTTTATTTAACCTCTTAAATAATGAGGGAATCGGTAAGATCCAACAGCTCATTCCCAAGATAGTTCAAACAACACACACATTGGTAATAAGAAATAAGTATAAAAATAGATGTAAAACTGGTTAATATCCATTAAGTAATATTTCACTAGAAAAAATCATTACTCTTTCTATAGAGAAGAATCATTTGCATTACTATAAGTATTTTATACTTACAGAGTTGTAAAATGCCTCGAAGATAATAAAAGGTTCAGACATCACCAAAAGAAATAACCTGAAAGGATGTACTCTGCAGGATACCTAATAATCTATTTTTTGTACATTTTGAAATACTTTACAATTTTTCTGAGATAAATATTGGAGTCCTTTGTTTCAAACAAAATGTTCTATGGAATCAATCTCAATTTATAACACATATAAAAAGCAGATCACTTTGGTTAAAATGAGTTTAGGGGCTTGTGACTAATCTTCCTCATTCATTCTCTTAGATTAGCCACTGAGATTCCAACACAGAGCTATTGGATTAATGTAAATCACAATTTAGAAATCATTAGGTGATTTCTATAATTATGGATTGGTCTTACATTCATTACTTCAACTTTACTTTAGTAGTTCCTATGCCCACACATCACATCCATGCCTCTACCTGCTCCTTACCAAACACACACACACACACACACACACACACACACAGAGAGAGAGAGAGAGAGAGAGAGAGAGAGAGAGAAAGAGAGAGCGCGTGTGCGCGCGCGAGAGAGACTCTCTGCTAGATCAAGACGCTAAGGGATCCCTTTTAGGGTCCTTACATATCCTTAGAAATTTGACATTCCAACTGTCCTTAAAATTCCAAAACTGAATTTCATAGAATAATTTCAAGTTACTTGAAATAATACTTCCTACTTTGCTAAATAACCTGCACCCTAAGTGCCTTAGAGTATTTTTGAAAAAATTTACAAATATATTAGTTGGATTTTAGTGTGATATCATCTTTATCATTAATGTATTCAGTTTATTTTCTTAATTTGGAAAAACAAGGCCATATTTCTTTTAAAATGCCTCTGGGCACATGTACCAAAATATCTCTATAAATTCTATAATTATGCATTCGTCTTCTTTATTTCTATTTCAAGTTGTAGGGATTGTAAAAACCTGTTGTCATGTGAAGGCTACAAAGGACTTCCTTCACAGACAGGGCAGTTTCCTCACTACCCATTCTAGTCCTAATATTTTCCCCTCTATCCTGTCTATAGACTTCATGGTACTCTGGCCTCAGTTCTTTTCCTGGATAGCATATGCATAGAATCCTGGCCTTAGTGGCGATGGTGAGTCTTTTTCTTATAACCCAGATCCCTTGTTGGTAGTCCCCATCATGCAATCCAATGTCTTATTGTACCAGCTTCTTAGAGTGAGACTTAAATCCTTCGATTAGCTTCCTGATTCTTGCTACTTGTCCTGGCAACTATATCCTCTATCCTTGACCTGTATAAACAGATCTAGACCTGACCCTTTGCCTGTATGAATGCACGATGCCTTCTAATTTCCATTTTCCCCCTTTACCTAAGAATACTTCTATACTCCCCACTCCTGTGTCTTTGTGACTAGGCTTTTCTCTCCTACCTGGTCTTTTAGCTATCCAAATCCTGATCTGAACACTTTCCTTTCTCTGTCATCCCAGAGTTTTAAAGACCAAGATACTAAAGTAAACTGAAAAATTACTTAGTCAAATCCTCAAAGTTGCTTTTCTTGTCAAAAATCTATCATCCCTCTCTCCCATCCCAACTTTCATCACAGCAATATGGAGTATTTTCATGAGACCAGTATTTTCTTAAAGTAACATTAAATAAAATCACTGTTTTAGTTCTACTAGGTCCAATGTCTGGAAAATTCTCTGCTTTTCTTTCCTTTCTAAAGCTTGTTTTTGAATTAGGGAAGAAGCATAGACCAAAGGGAAAATTTGGTAAGAAAGCTAATTTTGCTAAGTAAGGATTCTATACTAGGTATTATGGTAAATATTTTAAAATCTTAATAATTATACACAATATCCCTCTGAAGGTGATACTATTATTTTCCCCACTGTATAGGTGAGGACAAAGTCACCCAAATAATATCTTTTATAACCAGGGCTCAAATTCAAGTCTTTCTGACTCTAAAGTCACTAACCTCTGCGTCCTCTCAGAATAACACACTGACATCCCAATCTACTATGAAATGAGTGGTAATCTTCACTTATTTGCATTTCCAAACATTTATATTCATTTGTAGTAGAAATGTTCAGGGCAAATCTGTAAACTGGGGAGGAAAACTCAAAAAAGAAAACCATCAGCCAGTACGCAGGGGCAAGGGCACAGGTGTGATTCCTAGCTCTTGGGCAAGAAGCTCTGAATTACTTTTACTCATTTGTAAAATTGAACTATTGGACTAAACAGTCGCTAAGGTAGGCCGAACAGGTGTACCATTTAAAATGAAAACAAGAGTACTGCCCCATTTTAAACAGTACGTATGGTCAGCCTACTGACACCTTGAATTTAGCTCAGTGAGACTAGGCTGACCAGACTTACCACTTAAAATGGGACAGTACTGTTGTTTTCTGTCCCATTTACCATGGGGCATCTGGTCAGCCTTGTTAGGGACACCAAGAGGAAGGTGCTCGAGGCTGAGTCAGGGTTTAACAAAATTTTATTCAGAGCATCTGGGTGCAGATGGACTGAGACCGAAAAGATGTCATTACTGAGATTAATGGTAGTAAGAGTTTTATAGGGAGAGAAGGAGGGAGTTTCTGAAGAAGAGGTACTGCTGCACCAGCCAAATCATCACATGGGCCGAGCGGCGTGTGTGTGTTTATCTCAGTGGGTCTTGCTGTTCCCAGAAAGATGGTACTTTCCTCTGGAGTTTATGAAGCATTCACATTCCCAGGGTGGGAGCTTAGCAAGCTTTCAGACCTTATAAGCCTAGCCTGAGGTTTCTTCCAAATGTGTAACTGTTTGCTTCCGGAGGGCCCTAAAAATGCACAGACACTATGATTAGTTTCTTCAGTTGAAAGAGAGCTATGACAGCACTGTACGCAGGTTAGACTTGCGTGGCGAGATTAATTATCAGTCAGTCCAGCTCACCTATTGGTCCTGTGCTCTCTTACTCTATATCAAGGCAACTGCTGAATGAGTCATTTGAGAACCAGGCAAGTGTGGGTAGTAGTGTTCCTTCCTAGGACTACTATCACCAAAGTGGCAGATCACATCACCAATTGGACGGTGGAAATGCATTTTACCTTAAATGTCAGTCTCTCAGCATGGAAGAGCCATTCCAACCCAAAGACACTGGGATCAGCTCATGTGGAAAAAGTGGGAGGTTAAAAGAGGTATCTGTAGCAAATGATATTGTAAGTGAAAGCATAAAACTACAAGATGGAAATCTAGAAATCACGCTCTACAGATTCCTTGGAACATAGCTTAAAGCAAGGTAGAGTACGGTGGAGCAACAAGAGTAGTAGATCACTGAGAAGCAGTAATCAAGAATGAGGGTGTTGGAACATCTGCTATTTGTCTACCTGGCCCCTTTTCCTGTTGGAAGCTACTCTACCACACTAAAGCAGTTTCAATACGATTGTCTTTCCTGCCACAGGCTTGGACAAATGACTCAAGGTGTTCAATCCGAGTACCTCATTTCCCAGGGCCTAGAAATGGATTGACTAGAGGTGCTATGAGACCTAAGTGGCAGGTAGGGAATTGCTATTGTTATGAGAACAGAGAGAGGATCTCATTTGTTTTGAGTTTATAAGCTGTAATGATCATTGTAATATGGGAGTGACTAGTAGGCTGCACCACTTGGAAAGAATAAGCCAACATGGAGGAAGGAAGGGCAAGAGAAAAAGACATAGGTCTATGGACATTGCTTAAGCACCCAACCCCAAATATGCCTGAAACAAGAAAACACCCAAACCTACCCTTTTGGGTAGGTTTAGTGAGGTATAATTTACATGCAATAAAATTCACCCTGCTTAGATGAATAGTTCCATGAATTTTGATCATTGTATAAAAATTATGTAATCACCACTATAATCAAGACACGTTATATCACTTCAGAAAGTTTCTTCATGCAACTAGATGTAGTCAGTCTTCTTCTTCTATCCTGCCTGCTGGCAACTACTAATCCAACACTTCTGCCTTTTCCAGAATGTTACGTAGATGCAATCATAAACTATTTAGCCTTTGGAATATTGCTTCTTTCACATCACTTAATGCATTTGAGATCCATCCGCATTGCTGCAATAATGAGTATTTTGTTCCTTTTTATTGCTAAGTTGTGTTTCATTGTATGAATATACCACAATTTGTTTATCCATTAATGTGTTCATTGGTATTAGACTGTTTTCAGCTTTTGGTGATTATGAAGACAGCAATAATAAGTAATTGCATATAGGATTTTTTTGTGTGGACACATTTTTCTTGGGTAATATCTAAGTGTAGGAGTGCTGAGTTTTATGGTAAACATATTTTTAACTGTTACAAGAAACTTTCAAATTGTTTTCCAAAGTGGCTGTATAATTTTGCATTACCACCAGCAATGAGAATTCCCATTGCTCTGCTTTCTCACCAGCATTTGATATTTTCTTGTTTTTTAAAATATTTTGAAATATTCTAATAGGTATGCAGTGGTGTCTCAGTGTGGTTTCAATGAAAAATGATGTTAAACATATTTTCATATGCATATCTGCCTTCTGCACATCTTTAGTGAAGTGTCTTATTAAATCTTTTGCCCATTTCTTATTGTTTATTTTCTTATTACATTATGAGAATACTTTATAGATTCTGGATACAAGTCCTTTATCAAGTTTATGTTTTGACTCCTTGTCTGTGACTTATCTTTTCATTCTCTTAGCAGTGTTTTCCAAAGAGCAGTACTTCTTAATTTTGAAGAAGTTCAATTTAAATTTATTCAATTTATCAGCTGTTTTATTTCATGCATAGTGTTTTTTTGTGTCTATCTAAAAAAATCTTTACTAAACTCAAGGCTATGAAATTTTTTCCTTTTGTATTCCCCTAGATGCATTATAGTTTTAGATTTTACATGTAGAACTATGATCAGTTTGGATTTAATTCTTTCACACAGTGCTCCTCCCTTTTAAAGATGACTTAATTTCAGTTTCTGCTCCTGGCAACCAAAGAATCTTGACTATTTATAGATGAAGTTGTTCATAAATGTTGAATGAGAAAAATTTTTTTAGTAAAAAGATCTTTAAAATTTTTTTTTTACTTTTTATGAAATTATAGTTGACATTAGTTTCAAGTGTACAACATAGTTATTCAACTTTTATACACCTTATGTCATGATCACCACAATAAGTCTAGTAACTATCTGTCAAAGCTAAAAAAAAATTTTTTTTTTTTGTATGTGGGTAGTTCCCTGGCTAGGAATCGAACCTAGGCCGCAGTGCTGACAGCGCCAGCGCCAAAGCCTCAAGCCACTACACCACCAGGGAACTCCTAAAAAATTTTACAATATTATTGACTGTATTCCCTGTGCTGTACACTACACACCCATGACCTATTTTATAATGGGACATTTTTACCTCTTATTTCCCTTTACCTCTTTTACCCATCCCCTGAAACCCCTCCTCTCTGACAACCATCAATTTGTTCTCTGTATCTATGAATATGTTTCTGTTTCTTTTATTCATTTTTTTTTTAATTCCACGTGTAAGAAATCATAAGGTATTTGTCTTTTTCTGGCTGACTTATTTTACTTAGTAAAATACCCTTTAGGTCCAACCATATTGTCCCAAATGCCAGCCATTTTAATTCCTGAGCAATATTCCATTTTTTGTGTGTGTGTGTGACATCTTTATTCATTCATTTATCAATGGACACCTAGGTTGCTTCCATATCTTGGCTATTGTATGTAATGCTGCAATGAACATATGGGCTCATGTATCTTTTCTCATTAATGTTTCCATTCTCTTTGGATAAATACTCAGAACTGGACAGATACAGGCAAAAAAATGAGACTTGAGTATTATTATACACCATATATAAAAATAAATTCAAAATGATTAAAGAATTAAATGTAAGACCTGAAACCATAAAACTGTTAGAAGAAAATATAAGCAGTAAACTCTTTGGCATCAGTCTTAGCAATACTTTTGTGTATGTCTCCCCAGGCAAAGAAAACTAAAGCAAAGGTAAACAAGGAGGACTATATGAAAAAAAAAATGCTTTTGCACAGTGAAGGAAACCATCAACAAACCAAAAGACAACCTATTGAATGAAAGAAAATATTTGCAAATGAAATATCCAATAAGGGGTTCACATCTAAAATATGGTAGACTCTTTGTTACCTGGAACTCAGGTAGCCAGCATTCTGAAGCAACTGGCAAAAAAAAAAAAAAAAAAAAAAAAAAAAAAAAAAAAAAAAAAAAAAAAAAAAAAAAAAAAAAAAAAAAAAAAAAAAAAAAAAAAAAAAAAAAAAAAAAAAAAAAAAAAAAAAAAAAAAAAAAAAAAAAAAAAAAATTAAAGAAATAATACTTCAAATAAAAATAAAATCAATTTCTAGTGAAAATATATGTTTAAACATGGTGCACCATGCTGTGAGTAAGCCCAGTCACTAGTGAAGCTGTCAGTAGCCGAGTTTATGAGGAAATTTGTGAGTTAGTTGATTCTACTAATGACAAAATGAATTTGTCTCAAGATGAACTCCATGACTGTCCTGCTGTGAATGGAGCTGTGGATGAAGCTATGCCAGTAACTCATACACTAAATACAGAAGACATCTTAAAAGCTGTTGTGAATCATGGGAAAATGAGTGTTGCAGAGGAGGAAGAGAGTGATGACCATGGGTACGGGGTAGAAAATTGAAACTGTAATAGCTTTTGCAGAACAGCAACCTTTCTTCACTTCTCAGTATGTTATGTAGCTGTACATCATGCAAAACCCAACTTTGTGTGAGAGGTGTAGGGCATCAAAGCAAACTGATATTTGTTCTTTTTTCAAGAAAGCTACATGCACATTTGCCAGTACAACTTCATCTGCTGATACAAGATCCAAAACCATCCACATCCACTTCTGATCCTGTCCTAGCTACAGCATCAGATCCTGATGCAATATCTACCCAGTAAACTCTCTATCTGTACTATAAGAGTTTTAAGTGTGTATGTGTCTTTTTCTAAGTTACTTGAAGTTTAAAAATTATGTTAGTGAAATTCATTAAGTTGAAAAGTTTGTTGACTGCCGTGTAACTAAAATGGCACACTTTATTAACAAAGCTGTTTTTTTAATAAAATTGTGTTACATTAAGTTAAGTTTGTCTTTATCTTAATTTTCTTTCAATTATTGTATTTAAATATTAATATCAGGGCAACGGAGAGTTTATGGTATGGTATCGTGTGGGGTATGGTATTAGTTAGGCCTATTTTTAATAGTAACCCTTAAGCAAACAGAAACTACATTTATCTGACATCTACCCATCCCCATGGGTGTCGGTTAACTGAGAATATACTATATGTAAGGAATTCATTCAACTCAACATCAGAAAAACAATCCAGTTTAAAAATGAGCCAAAGATCTGAATAGACATTTCCTCAAAGAAGACACAGAGATGGCCAATAGACATGAAAGAATGTTCAATATCACTAATCATCAGGGAAATGCAAATTGAAACCTAAAATGAGATATCACCTCACACCTGTCAGAATGGCTGTTACAAATGTCAAATAATAAGTACTGGTGAGGATATTGAGAAAAGGGAATCCTCATGTACTGTTAGTGCAATCGTATATTGGTGCAGTCACTATGAAAAACAGTATAGAGGTCCCTCAAAAATTTAAAAAAAAAAAGTAAGAGAATGAGAAATATTTTAAGAAAAAATTATCTAGTGGAGATGTATTTCAAGACATGTTAATTCTTTCCAAAACCCATTTAATTTTAATCAAAATCCTATTGATATGTATTTATTTGAACTTGACAAAGAGAATTTTTAATCTGGAAGAATAAATGGGTGAGAATCGCAATGAATATTGTAAAAATAAAGAGATTTGGGCTATAAGATGTTATAACACAGTAAAAAACAGTAATCAAATCAGTGTTGTGCTGGTGTAGTAATCAGTGGGGAAAACAGTGAAATGGAGTAGAGAACCTAGACACCAGCCTAGATGATAGGTTTTATATCAGTACTAAAAAAAAAAAAAGAATTTTCTAATGAATGGTACTGATATTAATTTAAAATAAATTAAATTATATCCAAGTTAAATTGCATGAAGTATGAAAAACTAAAACATTTAGAGGAAGGCAGTATAAAATGACAGTCCACATCTCATTTCATTGCAAGCAAATCATCAGGAATATAGATAATATTGTTTGCCTTTGTTGAAAGTGGAGGTACTCTGTTTTGAGGCACAATATTATTTATTTTTGTCTACTACTTGTCAGAAGCATTTGTATTCAGACAAGATTTGTGAAAATATTTTTCCTACCAAATTAAATAGCTTCCAATATATTCCAGAGGGAACATTTTATAATTAACTCTGAGGGTGTGGGGTCTGGGGGCGAAGCAGAGCATGGATTGACTGCCGTATTTCTTGCGAAATGAAGCCACATTTTTCTCCTCTTCATAGATGCTCCTGCCTGGGGGATTAATGTTTACCTTGATTTAATGTCTCATCAGAAGCATGACATCCACAGCAGTCTGGCTGCAGTAGGATTAAATGAAGCATGGCTGTTTCTTCAAGAGAGACAACCATCAAGCCTTCAGCCCTAGAGGGGAGGGGCAGGAGACGAAGAGAGAACAAAAATCTATTGAACTACCAACAATCCAGTATGAATGAAAAATTTGACCCACTTCACCACATGCACAATTTAGGGGCAGAAATGAAGTTCATACTCAGGAAATCTAGGCATTAAAACCAGTAGCAGGTTTTGGGTTTATAGGGATGCTGCTGTGATAGTTGATGGAAGGGCCCAGCTGCTTCTGGACCACTCCTATCCTATACCACACCATGCAGGTGACCTTGAGACAGAGACAAACTCTGTCTTTAAGGGAGAAAAAAAGGGAGATTCTTTTTTTCAATGTTTCAAAATTGAATCCAAGCCTTATCAGGACAAATTTTGCTAGAACAGCATATTTGTTCTCCCAAAGCAAGCAAATGAATGAATATACAAAATGCTAAAGTAGGGCAGGATGAGGACTAGCCTGCCCAGAATTCTCTCTGGCCAAGGGCCAGGGAAGGGCTGTGGGAACTGAGGGTTTCTCTTTCTTCCCCCAGCTCCAAATTTCTGGGTTCTTTCATCAAACCATGAAGGATCTGGTGCTCATAAGTGTTTCTTGTAACTCCTGCATTTGTAGCCAGTACTTAATGCGATAATGAGTTTTTTAAATTCACTCTATGCTATGCAAAGTGGTACTTCTTATTTGTCCTAAATTTAACCACATCACATTTCAAGGGTTGGATCTAAATTCTTATATATCAGAGTTTTGGGCCTGTCTGGTTCACTATCTCCATATTTTGCATTATTTATAGGTATCTATCCAGCTTTTCCTGTTTTGGCCATTCCTGTCTCCTAAACCCACTATAGAGTTGATTATTTTTATTCATTATTTATTTTTTTCTTTTCTTTCTGGCACATTCTCTTTCTGTCTCTCTCAACTTCTGTCTTTCTTAGAATTATACATGGTAGGCCTTTGAGTCCTGCCTTTTCTTCAAATAGTCACATTGTTAACTTCTTTTTCACTCAATTCTTAGCTCTGTAAGAAGGAGTGAACCTTTAGAAGGAACATGGGCTTAAGAGTCAGACAGACCTGGGTTCAAATCTTCTTTATGTCATTTCCTATCTATATGACCTGGAGTAAATGAGGTTCGTTTTTTTTTTAATACAAGAATAATACACACATCTTGATGAGTCATTGTGAAGCTTAAATGATTTGAAAAACTTTAGGCATGTAGTTTAATATTATAATACAACTAATTTTTAAAACAAATAAAAAAACTTCATGGACACAGTCAATTTTCAGTGGTTACCTAAGGGTAAGGGGCGAGGCGGGTGTGGGAGAAGGGACAGGGACTCAAATATATGGTGATGGAAAGAGAACTGACTCTGGGTGGTGAGCACAAATGCAACACATGGACGATGTATTATAGAATTGTACACCTGGAACCTATATAATTTTTACTAACCAATGTCAACCAAATTTAACAATAAATAATAATAACAAAAACAAATCAATGAAAATCTCAAGACAAGGTCTGACATCATTTCTCTCCTTTATTTTGAGGAACAAAGTTAAGAAGTCCAGTGGGGTTAAATAGTGAGGACTGCCTTTTTTGCCTAATTGGCAAGAATACGATAGTTATTTACCAGTAAGAGGAAACATAGTTTCACTTTGTACCTGGTAGTAGCAGTCTTGGGGGAACATTATGACGGGATGAACCTAGAAGCGGGCCAAGTATGAGCTAATGCTTGCCATCAGTCTACAACGTCAAAGAAACTGTTTCTAGTGCAACCATTCTCATAAACTTATTTAAAAGCCTTAGCCAACCCAGTGGGAGCTCTTGAGCAAGTATTGTCCATTAGCATTTCACCTTTTGGACTGAAATTGCTGGGATTTTCTATTCTCACTTAACTCAGTCACTGAATGTGGGCTGCCCTAGGAAAAGTATGACCTTGGGAGAGACTTTTCTCAGCAACTGAGATAAACTCTGATGGAGTTGACAGTTGGAGGCTGTCTGCTAACTGCATTTCCCACAGCTAGCCAGCAAGTCCTTCATTTGAAGGAGGGCCCACATTTTTGTCTTCTATCGCAATAAGTTATTGTATTAAAAATATTCTAATGTTTTCTATGTCTTTTTTTTAGTAAAATAAAATTGCAACATGCATTACTTATTGCTGTGTAACAGAATACTCCAAAATTTAGTGGCTTAAAGTAACAATGATTTAATATTTCTCAAAATTCTGTCTGTTGGCTAGGAGCAACTGGGTGACTCTTCACCAGTCTTGCTTGAGGTCTCTCATGCAACTGCAGTCATGTTTTCTCTCAGTCATAGGTAGAGGGTCTCAGATGGTTCTTTTTTTTTTTGCTTTTTGGTATGTGGGTAGCTCCCTGACTGGGAATTGAACCCAGGCCACAGCACTGACAGTGCCAGTGCCGAAACCTTAAGCCACTACACCACCAGGGAACTCCCTCAGATGGTCTTATTCACGTGTTTGGACCTTGATGTTGACTGTTGGATGGTTTTGTCTCTCTTTCTGTGTGATCTCTCATTTAGTACTTGTAGTTTTACATGGAAGTAGAGTGTTCCAAGAGGTAAATATTGGAAGCTGAGGCCCAGATGCCAGCATTGTTTACTTTCTATTGGTCAATGCACATCATAAGACCAACCAGATCTACAGAGAGGGAAAAACAGACCCTACTTTTTGATAATAAGAGCTGTAAAATATTGTAGCTCTGTTTTTCAACCTATCACTATCTATTTTCTGGCTTCCAAATATAAAATATGCTCCCCCTCTTCCCTCAAGTGTATACCCCTTCTGCATCGTTATCAAATTTGAAGTCCACATTCTTAATGTAACTTGGAACAGAACTAGATTTCATTGTCATAAATGTGTTGTACTAAAGATATTTGCCATCTAAGAATTGCCATTCTTAAGAGAGAAACTCTTTTGATTTCCTCAATGACACAAATTACTGCCCATTCTGCATTGGAGTTGGCTGATTTCCCTGGGTGACTTAAGGAAAGATTTTTTTGGTCTGCTATAAAATTAAGACTGTAGGCATAACTTACATCCTACATCATTAAACACCAGGGCATATTATTGTAGAAAATCATGACTGTCAAATCAAATTCTGAACTTGATCAGTCTCTGTGGCAAATAGGTCTTTCAGATGGTTCCTTCCATAAGTAAATCCTTACGTAAGCTAAAAATTAGAAAAGGATTGTTTCTCAAATATACCTGGAAAATTGTGTCTCTTCAAGAAAATGTTGGAGATGAAGATTCATTTTTTATATCTTAAAGCACGCTGGCCATCCAAAACTTACTCAAATCTATTGTGAAAAAGTACACGTGCAAAAGAGGCATCGCAAAAATTTGTCCTGGTTCCATCTAGCTTTGGGGAATTATGAACTCATTAAAAATCTAATGACAGGATTTCTGGTCAAGATGGTGGAGTAGGTAAACATTGTGCTTACCTCCTCTTATAACCGTATTAAAATTACAATTAAATTGCAGAAAAACCATGATCATTGAGAATGGCCTGAAGTCCAGCTGAACCAAAATCTTACTACAGAAGAACCACCTTGAGGCTGGTAGGAGGGGCAGAGACATGAAATTGGCTGATTCCACACCATGTGTGAATGTTAAAAATCAGGAGGGACATCTCAGCTGTGGAGGTGCCCCCTGGAGCAGTGACCCACACCAGGTTCTCCAGCTCAGGGTTTCAGTGCTGGGAATAGATGTTCCCATGTCTGGGTGTGAAAACCAGTAGAGATTGTGGCTAAGTGGGGTGGAGGGCTGCTGGAGTCCCAGGCACTTTCCTTAAGAGCCCATGCATGGACTTGCTGGTGGACTCACTCTGAACTCCAGTGCTGGGGCAGCAGCTCCAAAGGTGTCAGGGACATACTGGGAGGAACTGAGTTGTTTGGCTTCAGGGCGAGGGCTGGAGGGGTAGCTTTCTCCCAGAGAGAAGTGCTGTCAGAATCTATTGTTTCTTTGTTAAGCCCTACCTGCTCCTAGCCTGTAGATGCAGGCAGCCACCGTATCTGAGTTTCCATCAACCAGGCTAAAACCGTTTATTTGTCTCACCTTGGTGATTCCCTGAGACCCCACGCCACTCAGCTTGGGGAGAACACCCAAGCCACTTACGGTGCCTTTTTCATATAAACAGTTTGTCTTGGCTTATGCAGCAGACTTGCCTAAAATTCTTCAAAAATTTACAAAACCCAAATGAGCAGCATCTGGCCTTGGTGTGCCCTGTACCTCTTGCTAAGCAGCAACAAAGCCTAGCAGCTGGCCTCAGTTCATAGCTTGGCCTCTTGAGCTAGCATTGGTGGCAGCCACTTGCATATTACTTTGTGGCTCATACAAGGTGGCCCTGGATAGAGCACAGGCTGCAGCTGAACTTGGCTGTGGCAAAAGGCCCCTCCCAGGAGACCCCATGACTGGCACGCCCAATGGCCAGCTTTGAACCCAGCTGTAGCATCCATTAACCACCTCCAAGGATGACACACCCAAAAGACAGATTTTTTTTTTTTTTTTTTTTTTTTGCTTTTTGGTATGTGGGTAGCTCCCTGACTGGGAATCGAACCCAGGCCGCAGTGCTGACAGCGCCAATGCCGAAGCCTTAAGCCACTACACCATCAGGGAACTCCCCAAAAGACAGATTGGGAAGGCACCAGAGCGCTGCTAAAATGAATCCTGCTCTATAGAGTCAGCCCCTACACAATAGCTTTTCCACTCTAGTTGTGGCCAGTCCTTACGATCTATCAGCCTGAGGGTCCGTGCCTTCCATTGAAGTGCAAACTAATATAAAATAATATTGAATTTCAATTTTAATTGAAAATAAAAAGGAGGGAGTGAATGGGGATAAAACAAGTGTATAAGGCAAGTCATGGGGATATAATGTATAGAATTATAGTCAATGATAATGTGACAGTGTTGCACTATGTGATATTTGCTAAACTTATCATGGTGATCACTTCTTCAGGTATATACATGTTGAATGACTATGATGTACATCTGAAACTAATATAATATAGTATTTATATTATAACAGTAGTTATATTTTAATAGAAGTATTTTTAAAAAGTTAATGACAGCCACAAAAAATGATCATACACTCAGGATTTTGGGATTCATGTATCTCTTGAAATCTTTCATGATAGTGCTATAGTTCTTAAAATTTAGGATACCTATGAATCCGCTCAGGTGCTTTTCAACAAAGGCAGGGTGCCAGGCTACAGCATTTGTAAATGGAATAGGCCCAGATAAAGACCAGGAATCCCTCCCCTACTCCTTTTTAACAAAAACTCCACATGAGTCTGATGCAGGCTAGCTTTGGCTGCATTTGAGAAATTAAGGAGTTTATAAACCCTTGCATTAAAATCTTTGATCTTTCTAGGTATGCATATCTATATATACCCATTTGCTCTTTCTCTATAAATGTATATATGTACATATGTACATATAAAAGACTAAAAACAGAAAACCAATTACTTTTTCTTTTCCTCTGATTCCAGGCTACTTCACAAGAATTTCAGTGATTGAGCTAGTATATTTGAGTCAGTTAATGATGACACTGGAGTGGACTTGAGTTGGATAAAGTTGTCTTATTGTATATATAGAAATATGATATGAATTTCTTGGTCACGTAGTTGCTTGGTTAGCCTTAGTTTTAAAATCTTGATCCCTTGGACATACCCAAAACTGCTGAAGATTAAATGCTGATTACATTCTCCAAATGATCTAATTGCTATTAATTTTTACATATTTCTTTTCACATATTTGGAATCAGTGGAGTGATAGGATTATTTCTTGTAACATTTTCTAAATTCCATATACAGGGCTGTAGTTACTTCTATGTATCAACATTATATGGGAGAAAATATTTGCAAATAACGCATCAGATAAGGGTCTAATATCTAAAATATATAAAGAACTAATAAGACTTAACAACAAAAAAACAAACAACCCAATTAAAAAGTGGGCAGAAGAACTAAACAGACACTTCTCCCATGAGGAAATACAAATGGCCAACAGACATATGAAAAAATGCTCATCCTCATTAGCTAT